>CM075173.1:162337618-162486893 GCA_037576465.1 Parascaris univalens
TCACCTCCTCTGTGAATTTAGACTTTCGCCTCCTCTGTGAATTCTAGAGCTTCACCTCCTCTGTGATTTTTAGACTTTCGCCTCCTTTGTGAATTCTAGAGCTTCACCTCCTCTGTGAATTTGGGACTTTCGCCTCCTCTGTGAATTCTAGAGCTTCACCTCCTCTGTGAATTTACAGCTTCGCCTCCTCTGTGAATTCTAGAGCTTCACCTCCTCTGTGAATTCTAGAGCTTCACCTCCTCTGTGAATTTTACAGCTTCAGCTCCTCTGTGAATTCTAGAGCTTCACCTCCTCTGTGAATTTGGGACTTTCACCTCCTCTGTGAATTCTAGAGCTTCACCTCCTCTGTGAATTTGAGACTTTCGCCTCCTCTGTGAATTTAGAGCTTCACCTCCTCTGTGAATTTTAGACTTCACCTCCTCTGTGAATTCTAGAGCTTCACCTCCTCTGTGAATTTGGGACTTTCGCCTCCTCTGTGAATTCTAGAGCTTCACCTCCTCTGTGAATTTTACACTTTCGCCTCCTCTGCGAATTCTAGAGCTTCACCTCCTCTGTGAATTTGGGACTTTCGCCTCCTCTGTGAATTTTACAGCTTCACCTCCTCTGTGAATTCTAGAGCTTCACCTCCTCTGTGAATTTGGGACTTTCGCCTCCTCTGTGAATTCTAGAGCTTCACCTCCTCTGTGAATTTTGAGCTTCACCTCCTCTGTGAATTCTAGAGCTTCACCTCCTCTGTGAATTTGGGACTTTCACCTCCTCTGTGAATTCTAGAGCTTCACCTCCTCTGTGAATTTGAGCTTCACCTCCTCTGTGAATTTAGACTTTCGCCTCCTCTGTGAATTCTAGAGCTTCACCTCCTCTGTGAATTTGGGACTTTCGCCTCCTCTGTGAATTCTAGAGCTTCACCTCCTCTGTGAATTTTCTTCCTCCTCTGTGAATTCTAGAGCTTCACCTCCTCTGTGAATTTTACAGCTTCAGCTCCTCCGTGAATTCTAGAGCTTCACCTCCTCTGTGAATTTGGGACTTTCGCCTCCTCTGTGAACTTTACACCTTCACCTCCTCTGTGAATTCTAGAGCTTCACCTCCTCTGTGAATTTGAGATCTTCGCCTCCTCTGTGAATTTGAGAGCTTCGCCTCCTCTGTGAATTTTAGAGCTTCACCTCCTCTGTGAATTCTAGTGCTTCACCTCCTCTGTGATTTTTAGACTTTCGCCTCCTCTGTGGATTCTAAAGCTTCACCTCCTCTGTGAATTTTACAGCTTCACCTCCTCTGTGAATTCTAGAGGTTCACCTCCTCTGTGAATTTGGGACTTTCGCCTCCTCTGTGAATTTTACACCTTCACCTCCTCTGTGAATTCTAGAGCTTCACCTCCTCTGTGAATTTGAGATCTTCGCCTCCTTTGTGAATATGAGAGCTTCACCTCCTCTGTGAATTTTAGAGCTTCACCTCCTCTGTGAATTCTAGAGCTTCGCCTCCTCTGTGAGTTTGGGACTTTCACCTCCTCTGTGAATTTCAGAGCTTCACCTCCTCAGCGAATTCTAGAGCTTTACCTCCTCTGTGAATTCTAGGGCTTCACCTCTTCTGTGAATTTGAGGGCTTTGCCTCTTCTATGAATTCTAGAGCTTCGTCTTTGTAGCTGCCTTCTTTTACTTAAATCATTATGTGCTATCGCACATCTATCTTGAAATATATGAGTTCCATTTGCTTTAGTAACTTTGTGCATCATCCATTTACTTTAGCTTTAAACAGTCTGTGTGCTTTATCCAACTCGAGCTTTTCAGCCAGCAGTCGGTAGTTCCAGAAGGAACAATTGCTGGTAGGTGGGAGACCTGGGGACATTTCACGTGTGGCATTTTACGCTATTGTAATTAACAACTGTTGCTGCATCACGTCCTCAAATTCTTCCAAGTTTGCCATCATGCGTTCAGCGCTGCATTCATAAGATGTCTCATCTATGGATTCCTAATCGATAAAGGGTATCTTGGTAGACAAGAAACTGTGAGAACACGTGTATAAACTGCTCGGTTTTTCCCTGCTCCTCACATCCTCTCTACCCCAGCCTTTCTCTCATAGCGCCGTTTGTCTTTTGAAATATCATACTACGTTTATGGTTTTTATATCCAAGAGATTACAACCTTCTTCAAACAGCCGACATCCAGATGAACGATGAACCGGACGGAGAACAAAGGTTAGCGAGTTATTTTTACAGAAGTCTTTCACTCGTCTTGCAGTAATCTTCGCTTATGCAATGAGGTGACAAGCAAGAACGGACACTAGGACAACCTTAGCCGCCCGAGACGAACCCGCAGTCGAACTCTGCCTCCTCGGGCTTTCCACAATCACACTGTGTCCATCTCGCATTGCGAACAATGTGGCGGTTGCAGTTAAACGTGAGCACGTCAATCTTTTTCATATCTTCGCCATCTATACTCTATAATCATTTGATGTGGACTTGTTTTGCAGAAAAAAAGAAAATTACGTTGGTTACAGATGTCGAGGGAAGAGATGTGTTATAAAAAGTCTGAGTTTACTGCGGATACGAAGAGGTTTGTACGGATACTGTTATTATTTACTTAAAGAGAGTTCGAAAACGACAGCATGAAGCGTGTAATCGGGGACAACCCCTTCGGAATCACTGGATGAAGGAATTTTTCCTGTAGCAGCTACGGCTATTTTATGTCCAAATTTCCGATGAGCGCTTCTCAATTTCGTTATTGAAGCGAAATATCGTTTTTTGAAGTTTTTATTTGATCTCATCATGTCTTGGAAAATCTCTTAACTTATTACGTCGCCAGCAATATTCTGAAGAATATCTTCGAGACTTAGTTATTCAAGGCAGTCAGCTATGTGAGCATTGAAAGTGTCAACGAACAGTTTTGCTGGTCGTCGAATAAGATGTACTAGCGGACTTGCTGTCGATGTGTCGCTGTAGTGTCCAAGCGGAAAAGATCCTGTTGCCCACACTATGTGTGTTAACGGAAAATTAGTTTTGGCATAATCGTATATGAGAAAACAATGATCTTCCGGGTAGGCGTTTAGACAAGACTCGTCTCACAAAGTAACTGTGAATACTGGAAGAGCTGTGTAAAAGATTGCACTAGGCACTATCTGAGTAATCGGCGTCCTCGGCCATCATCACGATATCATTATTTAATTCAAGCATTCAATCAATATGGCTGACTAAAAACTCGTTACTTTGAAGGAGAAAGAATCTGAGAGGAAAGCGAGGATGGAGGAGAAGAAACGAATGGTCGGAATGATTAATTCAACAAACCGATTTGGATGAAACGTATTAATTAATTATTAATTAATACGTATTAAACGTATTAAACGTATTAAACGTATTAATTCAACAATTCAACAATCATCCTACCCACCTAACTTCCTACACTATAGCTTGAATGCTTCCTGAATTAATGAAGATTTGGATGAAACGTACATAGATAAGTGGTCGCCTTAATGTCTGCTGGTGTAAATATAAGAGATATGTTACTGCGTTAGATCAATAGAAGAGGAACGTTGACGAATTGCGGCGTTAATACACACGTGAGAGGAGAATGAATGCTTCCATCAGGAGGTCATTCCAAGACGAGAGGTGATTCGAGAACATCATAAAGGCTGAGTGAATTGTGCAGTGAAACTGCAACTTCGGAATAGTTTTGCGGATTGGTCAGTGCTTCATTTATGCAAATGAGTTTGATTTTACCGCCTTTGTAAAGGAGCAAGGCCATTTTAGTTGTCCTAAAAGACGGTTCCGTTTGAACTGAGATTTTAGAAAAACCAGTGAGTTTTTGAAAGTTTTCTTGAACGTTACGATCTATTCGATAAGTTTTCCACATTCTCAAAGCGATCGGTTGTAAGGTATGGTCCGGGCTGTTGCGTAATATTTCTTCTGCAGGAAACTTTTTAGAAACATTCAGTTATCCACTACTGCATTGAAACTGATGCGTAATCATCCTACCCACCTAACTTCCTACACTATAGCTTGAATGCTTCCTGAATTAATGAAGATTTGGATGAAACGTACATAGATAAGTGGTCGCCTTAATGTCTGCTGGTGTAAATATAAGAAAAAACTAGCGGTGGACAGCAAAGGTCATTTGAAAGCGCACTAATGTTTCCTCCTTATTATACTCGAAAAATAGGTGATTGGAGTAAATGCTTCGTTTGCATTCAGCAGTTTTCCAGAATTACGATGAAATTTTGTTGATGAAATTGATGAAATTTTGTTGTTTGGATCTGATGACTCACTGCATTTGGAGGCAGGACTTTCAGCTTCTTTGCAGATGATGTTGTTCGACAAGGGCATCGAATCGCATGTAGAAAGGAACGCTATATTCAGTTGTCCTATAGAGGCGGCAGCGATTGACGTTTTTGGGGTCAGATGTCCAGTCCTGGTCGCTAATGCCACCGAAGAGGTTCGCTGTGTTGCTCGCAAGTTGTTTAGCCACAAATGTCGATGCATCCCCGGTTAGTGTTTTGTGTGCTTTCACAATGTTTTATTTGCCTTCAACGTTTTATGTATCCGGCTTATGTGTATGCTAGCTTCAGAAAAGGTTGGGAGCAATTAAATTTCTTGTAAAATTACTACCATATGCTATAGTTATTTTGCGATCAGTTGAGTAAGTAACAGAGGGTTCTGTGGGTAATTTATAGAAGTGCTCGGATTAGTCAAACGTAAGTGCAATGGCGCGGAAGATGGTGTGCTCGGTGAGAGGAATTTTCAGCTCAGAATCGAGAAAGCTGGCTTCTGATGAGGTGAAGAAAGAGCTGAGTTTGGTTCTCTCTGTGGTCATCTCTCTTGACCTCATTTAGCGTTTCGTCTTCTGGTCATGTTGACTTTCTTCCGTATCTAAAAGTAATCACCGTCCACTCAGCAAAAGGGCTCATTTTCAGTGTGCTTTGCATGTCGAATTCAGTAAATGGGAGACCTTTGTGGTAGCCGGGTTCTGTTTGCTTCGGTCACTGAGAGAATCACTTTACCGGAAGTGCAAACGGTTTGATTTTTCTCGATTCAGAGCAGCGAATTCCAGCTGACGCGTGATTGTGCTCGTTGGTGGCTAAACAAGCTATACTCCATGTTGGACTCTGCGACTCGAGAAGTCGCACAAGAGATGAGACGTTACTAAACAAGAATTTCACCTCTTATCCCCATGTATCCATATCTGTCTATTAGCAGCGGGAATCGTTCAAGCCGCAGTTCGCGCGTGTGAAATGGAATAGTCCTGTTTAGAGGGCATTTTCGACGATATAGGTTTGAGTAGATGGCACAGATACCTGTGCTGCATCCACAGCTGTACAGGTTGGATAACAATCCATTAAACCTTTTTTTTCAGCGGAAACAAACATCTGAAAACAGACCATCATTTGGCAGAACTTCAGCGGAAACATCTAGGATGGAATGTACGAAAACGATTTATACATCTATTAGCATTCAGAAAGAAAGGATCGTCATCCACTAGACTGTTGAGGAGATTCCTCTGCTAGGGTCTTTGTAACTCGTTATGCACCGCCCCCAGTGATGTAATGTCGGAATAATTGGCTTTCGGGGTCAGTTTTTTCAAGGAAGTATTGCCTGTGCATATCAGAAAGTCGCTGCATTACAGTTCTCATCTGCGCAAACAGCAGATTTAGATGTTGCAGATGAAACTACGCTGTACTGCTCTCTTTGTTAAAAGTGTGTGGGAAATGGAAATATTTAAGTGCATTTTCGTTTCGTTAGTTGGAGATTAGAAAATTATACACGTTGGAGGTAATTCATCACGGAGACGGTGCCAACAATGAGCAAACAACGAGTACTATGGGTAAACGAACTGTTATCGAGCACATATAGTAGCTAACGAGTCTCGAAAATCTTGTAGCAAAATGACCTTAGTTATGCACAACAATTACAGGTTTGACCAAACCACATCACCATTTCCTCCTCTGCAAACAACTGCGAATAATGTAATAGAGAACAACACGCGTGAGAATTCCTATAGGTTTATCACACGGTTTGCAAGAAGAGACAACAGCTGGATATATTTTTAAATATTCCCCCCCCCCCCCCCCTACACACACACACACAAGAATACTTTTTTCGCTCTATTTTTCAAAACTTCAACAAAACCGAATACCTAAAGAATATCCATCATAACATCACAAGTAAATCAATGCAACAAAATTCCTCAACAGTGCAAAGTAAACATACATGACACAAGCAACAATTTAAAAAACTCAAAGGAAACAAAACAAGAACAGATAGTGAAGCTTGAAGTTAACTTCTCGGAGAGGGAAACTGGCCAGCGAGTGAAGCGAAAGCTTTGAGAGCAGCAACCAACAATAAACGAACAACATTAACGCACTGATTGAGCGAAACACGACGAAGTTTTCTTGGATGTTTTGGATTTGACATTCTTATCGACCCCGAAGCACCACCACAGGCAAAGCCTTTCATCTCCCGATGCACTCATCACAAACTGACCACACGGGGACATTGTTAATCCGAGTACACGTTACGTGTGACCTGTTAAATCCTGCAAATAGAGCAACTTTAGTTCAACTGACAGCTCTGCACTTCACTACCTGAGGTCCCCTTGCTAACATAGGAACTCATCCACATGACAGTACAATAACGCAACAGTATTAATAATCATTGAAGTCATATATCTTCCGAGAACTTTTCCGGAATCGTTAGACAAATAGAAGCAATTCTCAAGTCCCACGATGTGTGCCACAAACTTGAAAATTCAAGACTACAAATTTGCGAGCGTAAGTCGTCTCACAAAAATTCAAGGACCCAAAACAAAGTGCAATTCTAAATGCCGCTGAGCATATATTCACATAGCCTCATTTTTCGGTAAAGAAATTGATTACAGCATCGCCTCCCACTATCTTTCATCTGAAATCCCTCGTCTGCCGATGATGCGTTACAGAAAATGAATTTGCATATCAGGCGCGATGAATGGACAGTATTTCTTCGTTGAACAAGTATTCCAGGATGAAATCAGCTGAAAACTTCAACGGGCACTTATCTGAGTTTAACGAGATCTACGCATATGCGCATAATCGTCAAACAATATTAGAAGTGCAATAGTTTTGTTAAAAGTTTCGTTAAAATAGTTTGCAGTGCCTAACCCCACCTAATGCCATCGTCATATATTAGGCACGACTTTTTGCTGTGCATGCTCTTTCCGTATCCGGCTGTTATCTTTCCATGTCGTCAGATACTGGTGCTTATCAGTACATTTCATTGAGATCATATCATTCATCTTTCACCGCGTCGATCACCCTGAACCAAATAAAACGGTCCCTGACGGATAGAGACTGTTGAAAGACCTCAACTCGGATGACTAGTCGAGAAAGCTTCTCCCGCTGCATTTGCGTGGCTGCCATCGTCTGTGAATTCTAGAGCTTCACCTCCTCTGTGATTTTTAGACTTTCGCCTCCTCTGTGAATTCTAGAGCTTCAATCCTCTGTGAATTTTAGAGTTTCGCCTCCTCCGTGAATTCTAGAGCTTCAATCCTCTGTGAATTTTAGAGTTTCGCCTCCTCCGTGAATTCTAGAGCTTCAATCCTCTGTGAATTTTAGAGTTTCGCCTCCTCTGTGAATTCTAGAGCTTCACCTCCTCTATAAATTTTAGAGTTTCGCCCCCTCTGTGAATTTGGGACTTTCCCCTCCTCTGTGAATTTGGGACTTTCGCCTCCTCTGTGAATTTCAAAGTTTCGCCTCCTCTGTGAATTTTAGAGTTTCGCCTCCTCCGTGAATTCTGAGTGTCCTTCATTCCGCGTTTTCGACAATGCGTCATACACGATTCTGATTTTTATCGTAACCCTGGCTGGCCTAACAACAGCCTGGTGGGGCATGTAGTACACTAGACCTTCGGGCTGTGTAATTGTGACGTCTTCAATTATCCCCATCTTTAGCTGCTCGTCGAACGTCTTCTCGTAAGCACGGAGCAACTCGGGATCTTCTTGGAGACGTTTGAGCGATGTTTTCAGACGACCCATACAAAGGCCGAAGTTGCAGTCGAGTTTACCTCCATCCTCCTTCCATGGCCAGCCACAATAGTAGCGCCCATCTTTGAAGGTAATGCTTTCGTTGAACCTTTTCATGGCCAGCTCGTCATCCGTTTGTAAAGGGGTCCCTAACTCCTACAACTTCCAGCGACCAGAACTTTTCTAGCTCATCCTTTGCATCGGCTACGTTGCAACAGTAACGGTCTGCAGGCTTGGTCTTTGAAAAGGTACCGTGCCGAGTACTGCGTAACTATCCGTTGATCACGTCGCCTAGACAGGTGCGTATCAAATGAAGTCCGGACGGTAACTTCGTTGAGGCACTTCCTCTGAAGATTTCGTGGAAATAATCGGCACCCACGAGGATCTGCGGCTTGAGTGTAACCGTCGGTAGGGTGATGTTCCGCGTTGAGCGGATGCGCCGTAACGTTTTTTCTGTTAGCTTAGCGATTGCAATTTCGCTAACCAGTCTTAGGACTGAGTTCGCGAACATCGTGCAGAGCCGTTCATCAGTTTGCTTCATTTTTAGTTTGGCGCGCGCAGACGTGCAGCGGGTAATGTACGTCCCACTAAATCCGTCAACAATCAACGGTTCCTTGTGTGTTACTTCGATGCCCAATTGCTGGACTATTTCTTCCGTGATGAATGAGCGTTCGCTCCCAACATCGAATAGCACTGGCATTTTGATCGTTTTTGTGTGTGGTGCATCGCCTCGAACCTCCACGAAGGTAGATAGAATTAATACCGTTTTGTCCCGCTCTTGCCGTTCGGGCGTCGCAACAGCCGCCACCGTGCGAATCGTCTGAGTGTGGGTTTTTCCGACAGAGTCCTTCTCTTTCCCCTGTTGCGATCGATGTCACGTTTTACGGAGTGCCGTAGGATGTCCCTTGCGCTTGCAATGGTAGCAGAATAATTTCGTGTACAATCGTTTTGATTATGGCTCCCTCTGAGACACTCGAAACAAAGGCGTAACTGCGGAGAGCTGTCAAAGCGCACCTTCAAAGTGGTAAAGCGTGGACAAATATCGGCCCAGTGTGGTTCACTACAAAACGCACATACCTGTCGAGTAAGGTCGTCCCGTCTGCCCTTCCCCTTGATTTGTCCTTTCGCTTGTGCGGGTAGTGCAGAATTGTGGTGTAAACTTTCTTCTCGTTTTACACCTCCCAGATTTCTCTGTTCTCGCCTTCCTACTGCCTTTGAACTTGCCGACCCTCATGCGTCAGTTTCTCTATAGTCGCAGTTCGCATGTTCTCCCTGATGCGCACTATAACTTGAAGTTTGTCCCTCAATTTTCGGACGTTCCAGGCTGCAACGGCTTCTTTAGCTTGCTCGACTTCCAACAGCGCCCAACGCAGTAGCCGTTTTTCAATGCGATGCTCGGTTTGCGAGTTGTCGATGTTCTCCCACTGTTGCTCCAGTTGTTGTAGAATACGTTCGACGTTCCCTAGTGCCAATAAGAGACGTATAATTCGTTAAATCATATGCAGTTCCTTGTTTGCCGAAATGTTTCTTCTGTTCCAAGACCCACGTGTCCTTCTTTTCCAAATGAGCCACCTGGAAGATAATTATAACATCAGCATCACCTAGCAATGATAATATCATCACGTCCAATACTGAAATTATAATTATATGCGGAGTCGACCTCGCAGTCAGATTTCCCCCCTTCATTTGAGCGCTCACTGTGGCACAGCGCATGCACTGTTTCCTATGCAATAGAGGCAACCGACAGGTTTATACTCGGGTAAATAAACATCTGAAACAATTTATATTTCACATTGCCTATTATAAATGTGACGTCAATCTACGGAAAAATGCCGTTAAAGTTCGTCCAGTCATTCGCATACTTAGGAGGTGATCCGACGGCTTACGTGGTGAGATCTTGCGGTCTTTTAAACAAACGCTAGTGAGAATAAAAAAATACACTCGATAATTTTAAACAATATGGCAACAATAATTATCTCCAATCTCATATCTTCGGCGCACTTCATAATCTCATTAGAAATTTCCTGGAAATATAAATTATCACTGCAATATTTAAACGTTATTTCAATGCAATAATCTCTTACATAAGGGCACTTAAAACGGAATAATGGCACCTGGAAGCTCATTTGTTATAGTAACGCGCAGGCAGTAGTCGTTTATTAGGAACAATAAGATTTGCGCCGTATTCGTTTATTAGGAACAATAAGACACATTAGGATCACTCACTTCTCCTTTGTTCATCTCAATACGGCTAAACGAATACCTTTTAATTTAATATTCATACCCTCAAAATATGTTTTGTCGGATATTCTTCCGTTACTGCTCTATGGCATCATCTTGACTTACTTCAAACTATAGAACACCTTAAAAATAACTTCAACCAACAAAGACATAATACACATATCATATTAAGATACTTTACATTGAGTGAAGCATTTCAAACCCGCTTAACTTGATTTCTTCACACAGTTTAAATGCTGTCGATAAGTAAAGAAGTTAGCATTTGAAATGCAAAAAATGATCATCTTTAGAGTCGACAGCAAAGATTAGCGAACATCTCCGCAAATTTCCCTTCAGAAGAGATAATTAATTTTAAAAACCCTGGAGCCGGCAATCAACATGCCGATATAAATACATATAGATGTGGATAATTGAATGCACATTACGAGCATATTCTATGCCGCTTCCTGATTTCCGTTTAGTAACGTCGCAAATACACATATGGACGTCTCAACACCATTCACGTTCACAAAGAGACAACAGTCGATGCAACGACGAATTAACAGGTGCGTTGTTAAAATATCGCAATTAATGACAATTTCGTAATCCTCCCCTTCTCATCCCACCCCCTACTAAGAGCATTTTAGAGAAGCATGATGAAGTCAAATTCGGTCTTCCATCCTCCCTCCCTTCCACTTTCGGTGCAAAAATAGAGGGTATAAAGGCTATAGACGCATATATCATGAAAATCATAAAACATATCTATTAAGAGCCAAGAGGACCTTCTAAGTATTACCGACACATATCAAAATTACTAAAAGCGAATATGCCCTTGCTTAGGAAAAGAAACAGGGGCGACGTTATGTCAGTTTAGTTTATCGTGATCCACTTGAAAGCTATAACGTCGGCCAGGCAACTCTTTTATAAAAAGTACGCCTATGATTTTGCTTACGACAAAGTAATAAAGTATCTGTAACTTTAAAAGCATATATTCAATTTGCCTCAAACAGGCCAAGTTGCCGGGATGGGAATCGAACGCGGGTGCGCGCGCATTCGTAGAAACGTAAAGCATCAAAGAATTCGAGCAATAAAAACCGATGATCCACGCCATAGCCTTCGATATAAAAAACGACTGCATGCTACAGGAGTTGGTACAGAAAAATTTGGTACCTCACTTAAAACATACATTCAACAACTGCAGTCAACAAACACAGCCCCTCTGCTTCCGCCACCGCCATCATTTAAAGGTGGCGGCTCACGCACAGAAGTCCCATATCGATAAAGGGCGCCCAGCATAGCTGTTCGTTGCCTTCCTGTGGGTTAACGACATTAACTGTGACGAATGTCCCGCAGATGAATCAACCATGATAAAGATATCGTGGAATATTATAACGCATAAGCTCACATAATAACTTTTAACAGTGTGTCATAACTAATGGTCCACCTCTACATAAATGCCCACAGAGGTGGATGGGTCGCACATAAATGTCCGTATGGGCGGACAGGTCGCACGAAGATACATCGGTCACGCAACCACCAACACAGATGTGATCGACAGCGAATCTATTGCTTCGCTTAAAATATGCCCCCATTTATTACTAAACCTCAACGTTTCATTAACGTACAGCAATTAAACAGTGCCGATAAAACAACTAATAAACATGAGATAAACGATGCCGATACTATACCTTGTCATAAATTCTACTAGCCCTCACAACAAAAAAGCCGTAAGTAATAGAGAGCGAAATTCGATCTACATATATAAGACGAAGAAATGAAAAATATCTCTCAGGGAGCAAAAATTTATAAAAAACAATTCAAAGCATTAAAAAAACGATTTCATCTAAATTAAGTGGTTCATTTTGTAATTTGAAAAAAAAAATTCGTAATCGTACCTTTACTGAACCAAATCTACCTCACCGAAAAAAATCCTTCAAAAACATTCCTATCAAGGACCATACAGCTTAACATCATATCACATCAACCCAAGCTGATCGTCACAATAACTGATCCACCTCAACTAATGCCGACAACGGCGAGGGAGATTACTATAAATCCCTTCCCTTCGCCCATTCCCTTAACAAAATGAGGTGTTTTTACAATCAGCAAACCAAAAATCTATCTCGCATTTTGAGTTTCCCTGGGAGGTAGACGGGGAAGGAGTGGGAAGAGTTCTCTTCAGCTCTTTGAAAAATTGAAGTTATAAGAATATAGATAGTCCCTCCGCTCCATCACAGGTCCAAGAATATAATCCCTTACTTATCGACGATTCTCAATCTTCAAATGCTTACAATGAATTTTATAATACCAACTGTACTACTACAATCTCATTTGCATTTATAGCACAAATGGAAATCATTTCATATATTATCATCTTAATCGACGCTCACCACAGTGCAATAGCCATTACTCAGAAATACTCCCTGGTTAATGCATACATTCAGTATGGTCTCACCAATGGCCGTCAAAATACATATACTCGGAAACCGAGTACATTCACGAAGAACGTCATCAACGATATCAACATTAGTCATTAATTCATCTATATCCTATAAGAAAACAGCCGTCTTATTACATCGGCGCAACGAAGCGATTTATATTTCTCATAAACAGAATTTAATATATCATCGGATAAAAACTACAGCTAAAGAGGTATTCAAATTGACTTCCAAGCACATACTACTTCAAATCATGTCAGTCTTTGGGCACACATCTTTTGACTAATATTTCAATTCCAACCTCGACTCCCTCCTCCCCCTTCCCCCCCCCCCCCACCCCTCCCGTTTCTCCTCCCAAATCATTCCACCTTTTATTTGGAACATGAGCGCTTAAGGATGGATTTTCAGTGGTATACTATACTTTATTATACTCAGAAAATAATCCTCTTTCCTCCTATCATACCAAAAACTTAAAGTCTGATCGTCCCACCGATCGTTCCAAAAAACCACTACCTTGATTCATAGAGTACCAACATTAGTCCTACGTCAATATGTCTTTCTCACTTTGAAAAGGTAACGCGAACCAGACATCAGATTTACTACATTTCATAAACTTACGCCCATAATATTAGTGTATTAAGAAAAACGGCGACGCAATGACGCTATCACAAATTAGTCGACATTAGCGAGTGTGAATGAGTGACATCTTCGTCACTGCCTCCCAATAAGCGAAAACCGTTTCCTGTATACAGTGCTCTCGCCTCCCACTCTCTAATTTAAGGATAAACACGCGATTACAGACCTATCTGATTCCATAATCTTCCTCTCCACGATCTCACTTTTATAACAGAATTGAAAAACTAGCGACCATTGAAAAGAAAATGAAAAAAAAATACCTTAAAATACTTCCTAATCAACCTTTGTAAAGAAATAACCGAAACATTTTCGATGCATGAACGAAAAAAACCTCGAAAACCATCTCTCCTTATTTCCGTCCTCTCTATAAAATGTAAGAAAGATTTCGACAACATCCTTCTTATTTCGGATTTTACGTCCTCCCAAGGATTAATTACCGTACAGCCTAGATTTTAGCTTCTGAGCTTCAGAGTCGATATTCAATCTTACTCTTGCAACTAAAGTACCATCGTAAACCAATTAAAAATCGTTCAAATAGTTTCCCACCAAGTCTTCAGCGACAAAAAAACAATTATTACAATTGAAGACTGTTCAGTGCAAAAGCAAAGAGGAAAGGCCCGGCGAATCTGATTCATGGGTAATCAAGAAAACAAAAAAGAGAGTGGGGGGGAGGAAGTCAATCAAGAGATGGGATAGGGTGAGGAGGGTGAGGAGTGACGGGACAGAAAAGACTCACGACAACCTCAACTGCAAAAACCAGAAGACAGACAACGGAAAAAGGCTTATTGAAAGGCGCTTCAATTTTACATAATACAACCAAATCTACTTGCATCCTTCCATAGAAAATAAGAATATTTCAAAAATGGAAAAAGCCATTGTCATCGCAGACTATTATCACATAACGTTTGCTTTCAACTAATAAAACGAAACGTGATTTCATCAAAAACAAGGCTAAAAAACGATGAATCACATCTCGCAATCTCCGATTTTCGCGCATAAAATCTTATGATTTCCGATTCTCAGGTTTAAAACCAGACAATTCCCAGTCATTGGTGTTGAATTCTCAAAAACTGGATATAGCTATTTTCATGCAGCGAAAAACAGTTCCTTAATATCTTCCAAAAGTAACAAATTAAAGGAAAGAAACTGCAGGAGATTTTATTCAGATACCACAACTTTCAATCTCTATACCGTACTAGAGTTGATGTAATTCATCTCTTTTCCTCCTCCCTACCCCTAAAAACAGTATGCACCACGATATCCTATATCACAGGTGGTGCTTTCCATCTGGCTCATCTAAAATGCCTGCTCTCCTCTCATAACACACGAACGTAATTTCATTACAAATAGGCAAATAGCCCTATCTCATAACACACGAACGTAATTTCATTACAAATAGGCAAACAGCCCTATCTCATAAAACAAACGTCACGAATGCAACGTTACTACCCCCTGCCGGTAAACTCTAAAAGCAGCGAATCCCCTCCCCCTCTCAAATTAGAAGCTGGAGAATCGAAAGGAACAGAGGATGTCTAACACAGCAATGTACTACATTTTCTATAGACTCGTTTTTCAAAAAACCCAAAATAATAGAAAAATTTGACGCCTTTCATAGCTTTCAGATGCCGATCTAGAACTACAATAAACCATTAGAAAAATTGTAATAAAACGATTGTTTGCATTGAAAACCCTTTCAAATACCCGCAAATCTCTTTAGGCTAGCTATAAGTGCTGTCAAAATGCGAACGCATAAATCAAGCCAGCAAAAAATGAACAAAACAATTCCAGAAACGTCTAAAATGATAGCCAACGACTTAATTTTTCGACTACACTAAATAAAGCAAAATTAAGAGGGAAAACGAATATTTATGGCGAAAAGGGGGAGGGAGCATATCCGAAAAACTTTCGAATAGATGAAACGACTCCGAAACAAAAAAAAAATTCTGATGAAAAATATTATGAAAAAATTGACGAATCTTCGTGAAAATATACAATACGATCAATCAATAAACGCCCATGCATGTGTATGCTTCAAGCATAGGTCAATCATTTGTGCAATGAGCTTACTCAAAAATTAGCTTTAACAGACCAAAATCAACAAACAAATACATTTCAGGAGCTAATGAATCAACGCAACAGCGCCGACTACGAGGAACAACGATGGGCTCACTATACGGAATGTTTTCTATCGGGAGCCAAGTTTCCCAGCGATGACCACCTTACCCGCCACTTCAACGTACTTACCAAATTTCTCCTAATGCAGTAGATCATATTCGCGAATGTTTTTTACGCACACACACGTCAAACGTGTAAACCAATGTAATTGTTCCCACTAACTTTTTCACAACAACGATAAAATTTGCATTCATATCTTGAATAACCAAATCGACGGAACTAGATAATCCGACTTAAGAAAAATCTGCAGAGATCAGACTGTCTCATCTACCAAAGAATTATATCACCCATTCTCCAAGTGTGCTAACATTCCTTAATAATATTAAATAATTTTCCATGAGGAAAGGCAAATAGAAATTAACGCACTGTGGCTGCTTCAAATATGTCGCTAAAAGACGATCACTGCACCACTGCTTAATATAAACGTATACAACTAAATCCGCTTCCACATTTTATAGCAAATACAGAGAAAATAAGACTCTGCGTAAAATCTCTCTTCAGTACCATCCCTCCCTCTCTTTTATTTAAGCATTCGCGTGGTAAAGCTAGTTTAAAAGACCACTGGCAGTAATTGCCAAATTCACTAATTCCGTTATATCAATTCACCATAAACTGCTGATCTAATCCTTAAAAACTTCCTTTCCATTTATGTTAATCATATAATTAAACTCGACCGAATTCAATTAAAAGCAAAATAAATGTGCGTAGCACATCGAAAGGATATTAAATTTTATACGGATCATCATCAAATAAATTCTGCCTTGATGAAAAGAAGCATCCACAGGCTACAGGTAACTCCTCTCACCAGTTACCTGTAACACTCCTCTTGATTAGCGCATTTATTGAAAGAAAACTCAATAGAAAACACGGTGTTCATTTGACTATACATCGTGGAGCCGAATCAGGTGCACGGGACCAGATTCAAACCGGTCCCCCAAGTCAATACTTCCCTCACCAACGCAACAAAACATCATCCTCTTGTTCGCTGCAGCCACAACCTCACAATTTAGTCCCCTTCATATATTGCCTTCTTTCGCATATGCTCGAGCAACATTTATGGAAAACCCGCGCGCATCCCTCATGAGAGTAGTGAAAGAAGAGGAAAAAGAAAGAAAAAAAAGATAGCAATGAAGAACAACGGTACGATAGAGCGATACTGACTTGCTATTAGAAAAAAACAAAGAACAAAAAACACAAAGACAATGCGCGCTTTTACAGTTAAATAAACGTCGGCTCATTTCACAAAGATAACGAAGGAACTCACGCTTGCACCGGCCCTCACTTCCAAGGCAGTCGCAAATTTCACATCTTTGACTCCTATCAGTTTCGTCACAGGGCCCTCCACTCGACATCGATCAAAATTCGGGTATGGATCCTTGAAGACAAACTTGAGTTGCTGATATCTGAAAGCGAACTGCATCTATAAATGCATTAAATAAAAATTCGTGGGACCAAAAACCCATCTTTTCTCGTAATATTTACAATTCGTTAATTTCACATTCACTATACACTAACACGAAATATGAGATCTCAAAATAGTAATAGATGACTCCAGGGGTAAACACTTCTAACGACTCCGGAGTCGAATCCAACAGTCAATTGAACGAAAGGAGAAGTGAGCTGTCGATTCCTTTTCCTTTCGCAGCCAAGAAAAGCGATATTTGCATCCTTAGAGATCGATAGTGTGAATAACGAAAGAACATCCAATATAGCACAGTCGTGATTGCACACAACATGATTTTACCACGTGCATCGACGTAGCCCGATTGAAGGCGTTATCGTGGAGCAACCCTTCCTCCTTCCGTAACATAATTGCGAAAGTGTAAGCACCTGCATAACCAAATATTCATCAACTCCGCTCCCCCTCAAAAATCGCCAACTTCAGAGCCAAAACCTTTCCTCCCAATTTTCACAGTCCCCAAAAACTTAATATTTAAGCACCGATGCGGAGATTTGAATAAGAAGTGAGTGCTACTTTTCTACCTCGAGCAATTACTTCCACACAAACTTGAGAAAAAAAGTTTGTTATAAAAACTTCGCCACGTTCATCAATTTCTGGTAAGACTTCCACTGCTCAATGAAAATTCAGCTCCATATCAGAATATTCAGCTATAAGCAATAAACTCATCTTTGAATAATTAAGTCATAAAAATTGATCTTGAAAACCCGATAGAGTACCGCACGGAGTCAAATGCAACAAACGAACAAACCTCGCTTCAAAGCTACCAACAGCATCAGTGAGTTTCTGTTTCTCGACGTGTAATTTTTGTAACTTTTCCGATTTTTGTGCTTCTGACTGCTCATCGAAGTGCAATCTTTCGAGGTCGACCTGCAATACATATAGATCCATCTCTTTTCTTTTCTTCGAGATGCCCGTTGCATACAGAAAAGTTGAAGTAACAGAAAAGACATCTTCCCTATACGTTATCCGAAGAAGTATTCAGCACAAAAATTTTCATCAACTATATGAAATAAGAAAAAGGCTTGATCAGTTACCAACAAGAATTGAGCGATGATAAACAAGTTATAGGATTTCATTTTGAAAGAAAAATAAAAGCAACGAGAAATGTATATAATATTTGAATTATTTCATTAAATGTGACATTTCTTGAGAATTTGAAATTCACATACAATCAACAACTTCTTCTTCGATAGTTTTCAGCAAAAACTGCAAAAAAAAGCAACGGAAATTTTGTTGCAAAACGATAACTATAAAGATATATTAGATCCCCTTGGTGAAGCTTTAAATTCATCGAAAAACAGCGCAAAACGCAATAATAAACGATTTTATTCACCTGAAAGAAATGATCTAAAAATTGAAAAGAATTCCCCCTCACGTTATTCTTTATTCAGTTTTGGCACTTCTGTTGAGCTGTGCTATCCGGGATGATTCGGTATAAGCGGGGTGGATGGGGTACTGGTGGGTCTGTTGGCGCATAACGAAGCCGGAAATGACGGGAGCTAATCTCAAGGGGATTGGATTTACTAGAGAAGTCATCATCGAGCAGTACACTGAACAGCAATAATGATGGGTTTCTGACCGGTGCTCATCAGTATTGCTAACAAGTGCTTAGATAGAACAAAGAAACAACGAACCTCGATATTTCTAAACTCTTCCTCCAATTTTCCTTTTTCGTGCTCATCGCTCGCAGACTGCCCCGCCATTCCTTCAGTTCTTTCCTCTTCTTTGCCAATGACGGCTCCAACTGCTTGAATCTGCGGGGACGAATAGACAAATGAAAAACAGTTGGAATTTATCTCACCTCAAACCTCGTTATTTTTCGAACTATAATTGTCAAGCCCCATACTGGCACTTTTCCCTCCTCCAAAACGTCCAAATGTGAAGGTTATCTCCCCAATTTATTATAAATTTTAATTGCACTTTATTGACGCCATCACTTCAAATTTCTATTACCGCTGCTGTAGAATGATTACTTCATAATAAATGAACCCAGGCGGAAAATATTGCGCGGAAATATCGATGTTGCCACAAAAAGTACTAACGGAAAAAGATAGAAAAAAATTGGAAGCTTGACTCCTGTTGCCATAAAATTATTAAACAGAAAGTGGCAATGAATCGCTAAACGAATAAAAAGGCTCAATTAACAACAGGATAGAGATTTGAAAATACACAAAAACAATTCTGTCGTGCAAAAATGTCCAAAACACTATGAATAAACCTCATCTCGGCCTTCTTCACTTTTGTTTCGAGCTCACACAAAGCACTTCGTTGCGCTGAGAACATATCGCTGCGTTATTATATGTACATATACAAACATACAGTACCATACCTTTAATATCTCACTATAGAATAACATAATCGCTCATGGGTTTTTTCCTGAAAACGAACAGCTTTTTCAAGCTTTCAGCTTTTTCAGTCAATGGTCAAAAAATCCCGCCAGGTAAACAGCCGTCCCAGATTTCTATCCAAAAATAGCATTACAATCGACACATTAAGAACCGCGAAAAAAAGATATATGTGATATTTACTAAATTAATTACAAGTGAAGTAATCATACAAGCTCATATACCCGAGCTCCACCTCTCTATTTCACACTAAAAAACCCACATGGCTTATACTGCTACCTGCGAGTTGCGCATCCAAAGTGACAGCGGCGCCATGCTCATCGATTGTCATACCCTTCGCCAATGCTTCGATCTTATTTCTGGCTCTCCTTTTGGCCTTTTCTGCCTCCTTGTCACGTTTTTCTTCCTCCCCACTATCCGCCACCAATCTCACCAACGCCGCACTTTTCTCCTCCAGCGCATTCTTATCCTAAAAATGGCACTGATTTATTACACGATCTTGCAATTCAACCTCAGTTTGCGGTATGTGAGAATTCGAAACTTCAGATTTCCCTCACCATGCACCCGCAACAGAGACTCAGCCTGGCATTAACTGCAATCAAGATGGCAAAAGTGAGTGGTCTTCTCCATCTTTTCTTGGCTTAATCCGCCCAGACCATAATCCACTCTCATACCGCCCACTGGAAGGACTAACTTTCCACTCCAAATGCAATATTGAAAGACAACTTGCCGTGTGATTATCATCAGATGTGATCGATCCATTCACAATCTGAATCAAACACAGCCACGAAAGGTTACTTCATCACCTGGTGATAACAAATGAAAACTACACTGATTCCAAGAAGGCGGGCATAGGAATGAATTTATACAATTGTCTTTTGCAACGCAAGGACTTTAAAGATAGCTGCCAGAAAAGGATTGAGGATGAAGCATAGGGTAAGGGGAGGGGAAAGGAGGAACTAAGAAAGAATAACATGAGGAGGAGAAAAGAGAACATGGAAAATAGGTTGCATATAGAATAATTTCTATTCCAAATAAACAAAACGGTTTGAGAAAAAGAAAAATGATGAGCAGCGCCGATAGAAATACGAATGCATTCAAAAAAACCAACCGAATCTTTGCTGCACGATCGGCTTTCTTCTTCTACTCGTTGACCCTCTCTTTCACTGCATCTCTTCTTGCTTCCACTGCATTCAATGCGTCTGTCAACTCTTTTACGTGTTCCTCTATTTCTTTTCTCTCACCACTATTCTTCTGAAATATGAATTATTTCTGAAACATTCTGAAATTTCTTCTCGTCCTTATATATCATCAAAATGGCCTCATTACAAAAAATATATATGGATACAATTTCTTTCGTTGATGAAAATTGGAGGATAATAAACATTCATGGAAAACGAAGCTGTAAAAAAAATAGTCTATTGACAGAAAGATTCCCTCCCCTCCCCCCCCCCCCCCCCCCCACACAGAAATAGCATTTCCAAGACAATATTTCAACACAGGAGGCAAAGAACAGCACCAATATAACCGAATCCATAACATTAAAAAATATACAAGAAGCACTAACATTTTTCTTGCTTTCCCCCCTCTCTCTAACAGCCGCTTCCTTCTGTCCAAGTTCTTGCTTCATTGTCTCGACCCTGGCTCCCAGCTCCCTTTGTTTCGCGACCACCCTCTCTCTTTCGCTCTCCAAATGCACACGTTTCCCCTTAAATAGAAAGATTACAAATCGGTGAACAATTCTGCATCCGTTTCGATCACCGAATTTTCTCCCCTTCCTCACTACTTTTCTAGTGCGAAGGAGATAAGTCAGCCGATTACACTCATCTAAAACCTCTGGAATTCAGATTAAATGACCACGAATATCCGATTCATCACTTCCACATTTGCCCTTCTAGATCCGGATGATAGCTGCCCATAGAATCTATACTGCCTTTTAAATGATTTAAACATTCCTCCAATTCTCACATATCGTCATAGATAACCCTTGTCATATATAATAATCACTTGTTTCAAAAATGAAGCCATAAATACCGATAACATTTCATTCCGAAGGTAAAATCTTTCTCCCTGTCGCTTCGTATTTCTGAAAACAAACCTCAGCGAATCCATTTTATCGACAGCTCAGGTAAAATAAATTCGAAAAAAATAGTGAACATTTGTAATCAACACAACAAACTTTCAACAAAAACCAATTGCGGAAAAAAATTCTTCAACAACCACTTTAGTCCTCCTTTCAGTTTATTAGATCTTCCGATAAAAATTTCCCTGAAGTGAATAAATAATTAAATACCTGATTGCTGACAACGTCGAAACCGACCAATTTACGTTCTATCACCTCAATTTCACGATTAATTTTCTGGAATTCGAGTAGTTGTTCCTATCTCGCCGTAACTTCTCCACATAAGGAATTATATCTTCGTTAAGGAGCTGAAATTTTGATCATAACTGAATATTCGTCGGAGCCAACTATTCAATCCCGGAAGTTTCGGAAATAAGATTCAATTTGACAAGAGAAATTTATGGCGATGAAACCCGATCTAACTCCCGTTCACGTCCCTTCGAAACCAACGATACATGGAGGATAGAATCGCAACCGAACCGCACCCTCGCAAGACGCCAAATGAACACATCCACTCACCTCCGCTATTTATACCCACTCACGACCGTAACTGAAAGGAAAATGCCCCACCCTCAAGAACATTGCTCCACCTGAGGGACGGTCGTCGAAGGAATGGCGCCAAAATTGAGTAAGTTGCACACCGTGTTATATTGACTATACTTAAGTATCATCGCAGTATATCGATATTTGAAAAAGACACTAATAATAAACGACAATGGGGTCCAGTTTAGATCGAAGGATGAGGCTGAAAGAAGCGGGCAATTGGGAATCGGTGAAAGTTAATATGATCTAGATGATCTGAAAGGAAAGCGGCATTTGATCATGAATTTATATCTCCCCACTTCTTTAATGCAAAAAGCGGCAAACAAATTTTATCATTGCCTCCATTATTTAGTGTGCACTTTAATTGATCAACTAGCCAATTTCAACGTCAATTATCTCTAAAACGCTTTTAATACCAGAAAATATGAATAAAAACGTTAAAACAATGGAGATAGTTTACAGCATGGCGTGGAAATCACGCAGAAGGGCCTCATTGAAAGCATCAAACAAAATATAGCATAATGTGAAAATCAAGCTCTATATCGTTCAAAATACATAACAACAACGAAATCTATGTTCGTCAATCTGATTCGTTTAACACAAAAGTTCTTAATAAAATGCTAATAGTACTGATCTCTTTGGAAACCCACTTCACAAATATATAACGCATACGAAGTGGACATTCTGTTATAAAAAAAATGTGGTTAAAACATTTCACGAGATCAACAAATCCCGTAAATGTCCAAGAAGAGAAAACGAGTGAAATTCAACAAGAATGCGTCAAGTGCCGAAAGATATAATGTTCAATCAGTTAAGAATCTTTAAATTTTATACACTCTACTTAAATCTTCGATTAAATCGCAATGAAAATTTTCTCACCGCATCGTTGCAGCACAAAGCAATCAATGAGGCATGTGCTCTTCAATGAAAAAAAAGAACGATGACGAATGAACGAGAAATCCGCCGAACTCTTAATTTAATCCAAAAGTCTTACCAGGTCAGTATTTTCCTCTCAGTTTACAACATAAACGAAGTACCATTTCAAAAAAAAAACAAACATAACACGTCATAAACAACTTCCCGCAACAAAAAAGTAAATGTTCAGAAAAAAAGATGAAGAACGCCTACCACCACGTGATAAATTGCTCATGAGGGCTACATAGTGCACTTTTGTTTATTTAGATGATGAAATAATCATCTAAAATGTAAACTACACCAAAAAGAATAGAAATTATAACAGCGTAGTACAACTGTACCTAGAGACGTTCGCATTCCAAATGATAATTATAAGTCGAACGTTAACAGCACTCAACACCTTTAAATGGAGACCACTTAAGCATATACCGAATGGAAGGCCAAATAATATATACCCCACAATCCTGAGAACATATCTATTCCCACGGGCAAAATCATCTCGAAATATGCTGCCTCTACTTCTTTCCTGTGCTCAACCAAGCGTTTCGTTCGTTGGAGATTAGAAAATTATACACGTTGGAGGTAATTCATCACGGAGACGGTGCCAACTATGAGCAAACAACGAGTACTATGGGTAAACGGACTGTTATCGAGCACATATAGTAGCTAACGAGTCTCGAAAATCTTGTAGCAAAATGACCTTAGTTATGCACAACAATTACAGGTTTGTCCAAACTCATCACCATTTCCTCCTCTGCAAACAATTGCGAATAATCTCTTGTCTTATATCTGAGCTGATCTTGCGGTTGTAAAACCATTAAACTAAGGTTTAAACAAGAGAACTTGCACGTTCGCACGATTTATTACTCTTGATCATCAGCCCACAGTCTATTTTCCCTACTCACTACTCCCAAAAGTGCACCGACCAAACACAATGTGTATACTGGTCATGTCTGAAATAAAATGGCCCGCTTTCTTTAATAGAGAACAACACGCGTGAGAATTCCTATAGGTTTATCACACGGTTTGCAAGAAAAGACAACAGCTGGATATATCCACACACACACACAAGAATACTTTTCTCGCTCTATTTTTCAAAACTTCAACAAAACCGAATACCTAAAGAATATCCATCATAACATCACAAGTAAATCAATGCAACAAAATTCCTCAACAGTGCAAAGTAAACATACATGACACAAGCAACAATTTAAAAAACTCAAAGGAAACAAAACAAGAACAGATAGTGAAGCTTGAAGCTAACTTCTCGGAGAGGGAAACTGGCCAGCGAGTAAAGCGAAAGCTTTGAGAGCAGCAACCAACAATAAACGAACAACATTAACGCACTGATTGAGCGAAACACGACGAAGTTTTCTTGGATGTTTTGGATTTGACATTCTTATCGACCTTGAAGCACCACCACAGGCGAAGACTTTCATCTCCCGATGCACTCATCACAAACTGATCACACGGGGACATTGTTAGTCCGAGTACACGTCCCGTGTGACTTGTTAAATCCTGCAAATAAAGCAACTTTAGTTCAACTGACAGCTCTGCACTTCACTACCTGAGATCCCCTTGCTAACATAAGAACTCATCCACATGACAGTACAACAACGCAACAGTAGTAATAATGATTGAAGTCATATATCTTCCGAGAACTTTTCCGGAATCGTTAGACAAATGGAGGCAATTCTCAAGTTCCCCGATGTGTGCCACAAGCTTGAAAATTCAAAAGACTACAAATTTGCGAGCGTAAGTCGTCTCACAAAAATTCAAGGACCCAAAACAAAGTGCAATTCTAAATGCCGCTGAGCATATATTCACATAGCCTCATTTTTCGGTAAAGAAATTCATTACAGCATCGCCTCCCACTATCTTTCATCTGAAATTCCTCGTCTGCCGATGATACGTTACAGAAAATGAATCTGCATATCAAGCGCGATGAATGGACAGTATATTTCTTCGTTGAACAAGTATTCCAGGATGAAATCAGCTGAAAACTTCAACGGGCACTTATCAAAGTTTAACGAGATCTACGCATATGCGCATAATCGTCAAACAATATTAGAAGTGCAATAGTTTTGTTAAAATAGTTTAAACAGTTTCGTTAAAATAGTTTGCAGTGCCTAACCCCACCTAATGTCATCGTCATATATCAGGCACGACTTTCTGCTGTGCATGCTCTTTCCGTATAAGGCTGTTAAATTTTCATGTCGTCAGATACTGGTGCTTATCAGTACATTTCATTGAGATCATATCATTCATCTTTCACCGCGTCGATCACCCTGAACCAAATAAAACGGTCCCTGACGGATAGAGACTGTTGAAAGACCTCAACTCGGATGACTAGTCGAGAAAGTTTTCCCGCTGCATTTGCGTGGCTGCCATCGTCTGTGAATTCTAAAGCTTCACCTCATCTGTGAATTTCACAGCTTCACCTCCTCTGTGAATTTGCGACTTTCGCCTCCTCTGTGAATTTGAGATCTTCGCCTCCTCTGTGTGAGAGCTTCGCCTCCTCTGTGAATATTGGAGCTTTACCTCCTCTGTGATTTTTAGACTTCCGCCTCCTCTGTGAAATGAGAGCTTCACCTGCTGTGCGAGTTTAGAGCTTTACCTCATCTGTGAATTCTAGAGCTTCACCTCCTCTGTGAATTTGGGACTTTCACCTCCTCTGTGATTTTTAGACTTTCGCCTCCACTGTGAATTCTAGAGCTTCGCCTCCTCATCACCTCCTATGTGAATTTGGGACTTTCGCCTCCTCTGTGAATCTTAGAGTTTCTCCTCCTCTGTGAATTTAGAGCTTCACCTCCTCTGTGAATTCTAGAGCTTCACATCCTCTGTGAATTTGGGACTTTCGCCTCCTCTGTGAATATGAGAGCTTCGCCTCCTCTGTGAATTTTAGAGCTTCACCTCCTCTGTGAATTCTAGAGCTTCACCTCTGTGAATTTGGGACCTCCTCTGTGAATTTTAGAGTTTCTCCTCCTCTGTGAATTCTTAGAAGACTTTCGCCTCCTCTGTGAGATCTTCGCCTCCTCTGTGAATTTGAGCTTCCTCACCTCCTCTGTGAATTTTACAGCTTCACCTCCTCTGTGAATTCTGGAGCTTCACCTCTCTGTGAATTTGGGACTTTCGCCTCCTCTGTGAATTTTAGAGCTTCATCTCCTCTGTGAATTCTAGAGCTTCACCTCCTCTGTGATTTTTAGACTTTCGCCTCCTCTGTGAAATTTAGAGCTTCACCTCCTCTGTGAATTCTAGAGCTTCACCTCCTCTGTGAATTTTACAGCTTCACCTCCTCTATGAATTTGGGACTTTCGCCTCCTCTGTGAATTTGAGATCTTCGCCTCCTCTGTGAATTTGAGATCTTCGCCTCCTCTGTGAATTCTACAGCTTCACCTCGTCTCTGAATTTTACAGCTTCACCTCCTCTGTGAATTCTAGAGCTTCACCTCCTCTGTGATTTTTAGACTTTCGCTTCCTCTGTGAATTTTACAGCTTCACCTCCTCTGTGAATTTGGGACTTTCGCCTCCTCTGTAAATTTGAGATCTTCGCCTCCTCTGTGAATTTGAGATCTTCGCCTCCTCTGTGAATTTGAGAGCTTCGCCTCCTCTGTGAATTTGAGATCTTCGCCTCCTCTGTGAATTTTAGAGCTTCACCTCCTCTGTGAATTCTAGAGCTTCACCTCCTCTGTGATTTTTAGACTTTCGCTTCCTCTGTGAATTTTACAGCTTCACCTCCTCTCTGAATTTGGGACTTTCGGCTCCTCTGTGAATTTGAGGCTTCGTCCCCTCTATGAATTTTAGAGCTTCACCTCCTCTGTGAATTCTAGAGCTTCACCTCCTCTGCGAATTCTAGAGCTTCACCTCCTTTGCGAATTTGAGATCTTCGCCTTCTCTGTGAATATGAGAGCTTCGCCCCCTCTATGAATTTGAGAGCTTCGCCTCCTCTGTGAATATGAGAGCTTCACCTGCTCTGCGAATTTTAGAGCTTCACCTCTTCTGTGAATTTGAGATCTCCGCCTTCTCTGTGAATTTGAGAGCTTCACCTCCTCTGTGATTTTAGACTTTCGCCTACTCTGTTAATTCTAAAGCTTCACCTCCTCTGTGAATTTTACAGCTTCACCTCCTCTGTGAATTCTAGAGCTTCACCTCCTCTGTGATTTTTAGACTTTCGCGTCCTCTGTGAATTCTAGAGCTTCACCTCCTCTGTGAATTTTACAGCTTCACCTCCTCTCTGAATTCTAGAGCTTCACATCCTCTGTGAATTTGGACTTTCGCCTCCTCTGTGAATATGAGAGCTTCACCTGCTCTGCGAATTTTAGAGCTTTACCTCATCTGTGAATTCTAGAGCTTCACCTCCTCTGTGAATTTGGGACTTTCACCTGCTCTGTGAATTCTAGAGCTTCACCTCCTCTGTGAATTTGGGACTTTCGCCTCCTCTGTGACTCTTAGAGTTTCTCCTCCTCTGTGAATTCTAGAGCTTGACCTCCTCTATGAATTTGGGACTTTCGCCTCCTCTGTGAATTTGAGATCTTCGCCTCCTCTGTGAATTTGAGACCTTCGCCTCCTCTATGAATTTGAGAGCTTCACCTCCTCTGTGAAATTTACAGCTTCACCTCCTCTGTGAATTCTAGAGCTTCACCTCCTCTGTGAATTTTACAGCTTCACCTCCTCTGTGAATTCTAGAGCTTCACCTCCTCTGTGAATTTGGGACTTTCGCCTCCTCTGTGAATTTTAGAGCTTCACCTCCTCTGTGAATTCTAGAGCTTCACCTCCTCTGTGATTTTTAGACTTTCGCCTCCTCTCTGAATTTTACAGCTTCATCTCCTTTGTGAATTCTAGAGCTTCCCCTCCTCTGTGATTTTTAGACTTTCGCTTCCTCTGTGAATTTTACAGCTTCACCTCCTCTCTGAATTTGGGACTTTCGCCTCCTCCGTGAATTTGAGAGCTTCGCCTCCTCTGTGAATTCTAGAGCTTCACCTCCTCTGTGATTTTTAGACTCTCGCCTCCTCTGTGAATTTTAGAGCTTCATCTCCTCTGTGAATTCTAGAGCTTCACCTCCTCTGTGATTTTTAGACTTTCGCCTCCTCTGTGAATTCTACAGCTTGACCTCCTCTGTGAATTTTACAGCTTCACCTCCTCTGTGAATTCTAGAGCTTCACCTCCTCTGTGAATTTGGGACTTTCGCCTCCTCTGTGAATTTGAGAGCCTCGCCTCCTCTGTGAATATGAGAGCTTCACCTGCTCTGCGAATTTTAGAGCTTCACCTCATCTGTGAATTCTAGAGCTTCACTTCCTATGTCATTTTTAGACTTTCGCCTCCTCTGTGAATTCTAAAGCTTCACCTCCTCTGTGAATTTTGCAGCTTCACCTCCTCTGTGAATTCTAGAGCTTCACCTCCTCTGTGATTTTTAGACTTTCGCCTCCTCTGTGAATTCTAGAGCTTCACCTCCTCTGTGAATTTGGGTCTTTCGCCTCCTCTGTGAACTTGAGATCTTCGCCTGCTCTGTGAATCTTAGAGTTTCTCCTCCTCTGCGAATTCTAGAGCTTCACCTCTTCTGTGATTTTTAGACTTTCGCCTCCTCTCTGAATTTTACAGCTTCATCTCCTTTGTGAATTCTAGAGCTTCACCTCCTCTGTGAATTTTACAGCTTCACCTCCTCTGTTAATTTCCAGAGCTTCACCTCGTCTGTGATTTTTAGACTTTCGCCTCCTCTCTGAATTTTACAGCTTCATCTCCTTTGTGAATTCTAGAGCTTCACCTCCTCTCTGAATTTGGGACTTTCGCCTCCTCTGTGAATCTTAGAGCTTCACCTCCTCTGTGATTTTTAGACTTTCGCCTCCTCTGTGAATTCTAGAGCATCACCTCCTCTGTGAATCTTAGAGTTTCTTCTCCTCTGCGAATTCTAGAGCTTCACCTCCTCCATGAATTTTACAGCTTCACCTCCTCTGTGAATTCTAGAGCTTCACCTCCTCTGTGAATTTGGGACTTTCGCCTCCTCTGTGAACTTGAGATCTTCGCCTCCTCTGTGAATTTGAGAGCTTCGCCTCCTCTGTAAAATTTTGACTTTCACCTCCTCTGTGATTTTTAGACTTTCGCCTCCACTGTCAATTCTAGAGCTTCACCTCCTCTGTGAATTCTAGAGCTTCACCTCCTCTGTGATTTTTAGACTTTCGCCTCCTCTCTGAATTTTACAGCTTCATCTCCTTTGTGAATTCTAGAGCTTCCCCTCCTCTGTGATTTTTAGACTTTCGCTTCCTCTGTGAATTTTACAGCTTCACCTCCTCTCTGAATTTGGGACTTTCGCCTCCTCTGTAAATTTTTGACTTTCACCTCCTCTGTGATTTTTAGACTTTCGCCTCCACTGTCAATTCTAGAGCTTCACCTCCTCTGTGAATTCTAGAGCTTCACCTCCTCTGTGATTTTTAGACTTTCGCCTCCTCTCTGAATTTTACAGCTTCATCTCCTTTGTGAATTCTAGAGCTTCCCCTCCTCTGTGATTTTTAGACTTTCGCCTCCTCTCTGAATTTTACAGCTTCATCTCCTTTGTGAATTCTAGAGCTTCCCCTCCTCTGTGATTTTTAGACTTTCGCTTCCTCTGTGAATTTTACAGCTTCACCTCCTCTCTGAATTTGGGACTTTCGCCTCCTCTGTGAATCTTAGAGTTTCTCCTCCTCTGTGAATTCAAGAGCTTCACCTCCTCTGTGAAATTTACAGCTTCACCTCCTCTCTGAATTCTAGAGCTTCACCTCTTCTGTGAATTTGGGACTTTCGCCTCCTCTGTGAATTTGAGATCTTCGCCTCCTCTGTGAATTTGAGATCTTCGCCTCCTCTGTGAATTTTAGAGCTTCACCTCCTCTGTGAATTCTAGAGCTTCACCTCCTCTGTGATTTTTAGACTTTCGCTTCCTCTGTGAATTTTACAGCTTCACCTATTCTCTGAATTTGGGACTTTCGGCTCCTCGGTGAATCTTAGAGCTTCACCTCCTCTGTGAATTTGGGACTTTCGCCTCCTCTGTGACTCTTAGAATTTCTCTTCCTCTGTGAATTCTAGAACTTCACCTCCTCTGCGAATTTGAGATCTTCGCCTTCTCTGTGAATTTGTGAGCTTCGCCTCCTCTGTGAATTTGAGGGCTTCGTCCCCTCTATGAATTTTAGAGCTTCACCTCCTCTGTGAATTCTAGAGCTTCACCTCCTCTGCGAATTCTAGAGCTTCACCTCCTTTGCGAATTTGAGATCTTCGCCTTCTCTGTGAATTTGAGAGCTTCGCCCCCTCTATGAATTTGAGAGCTTCGCCTCCTCTATGAATTTGAGAGCTTCACCTCCTCTGTGAAATTTACAGCTTCACCTCCTCTGTGAATTTTACAGCTTCACCTCCTCTGTGAATTCTAGAGCTTCACCTCCTCTGTGAATTTGGGACTTTCGCCTCCTCTGTGAATTTTAGAGCTTCACCTCCTCTGTGAATTCTAGAGCTTCACCTCCTCTGTGATTTTTAGACTTTCGCCTCCTCTCTGAATTTTACAGCTTCATCTCCTTTGTGAATTCTAGAGCTTCCCCTCCTCTGTGATTTTTAGACTTTCGCTTCCTCTGTGAATTTTACAGCTTCACCTCCTCTCTGAATTCTAGAGCTTCACCTCCTCCGTGAATTTGAGAGCTTCGCCTCCTCTGTGAATTTTACAGCTTCACCTCCTCTGTGAATTCTAGAGCTTCGCCTCCTCTGTGATTTTTAGACTTTCGCTTCCTCTGTGAATTTTACAGCTTGACCTCCTCTGTGAATTTTACAGCTTCACCTCCTCTGTGAATTCTAGAGCTTCACCTCCTCTGTGAATTTGGGACTTTCCCTCCTCTGTGAATTTGAGAGCCTCGCCTCCTCTGTGATTATGAGAGCTTCACCTGCTCTGCGAATTTTAGAGCTTCACCTCGTCTGTGAATTCTAGAGCTTCACTTCCTATGTCATTTTTAGACTTTCGCCTCCTCTGTGAATTCTAAAGCTTCACCTCCTCTGTGAATTTTGCAGCTTCACCTCCTCTGTGAATTCTAGAGCTTCACCTCCTCTGTGATTTTTAGACTTTCGCCTCCACCGTGAATTCTAGAGCTTCACCTCCTCTGTGAATTTTACAGCTTCACCTCCTCTGTGAATTCTAGAGCTTCACCTCCTCTGTGAATTTGGGACTTTCGCCTCCTCTATGAATTTGAGAGCTTCGCCCCCTTTGTGAATTTGAGATCTTCGCCTCCTCTGTGAATCTCAGAGTTTCTTCTCCTCTGCGAATTCTAGAGCTTCACCTCCTCCATGAATTTTACAGCTTCACCTCCTCTGTGAATTCTAGAGCTTCACCTCCTCTGTGAATTTGGGACTTTCGCCTCCTCTGTGAACTTGAGATCTTCGCCTCCTCTGTGAATTTGAGAGCTTCGCCTCCTCTGTGAATTTGAGAGCTTCACCTCCTCTGTGAATTCTAGAGCTTCACCTCCTCTGTGATTTTTAGACTTTCGCCTCCTCTCTGAATTTTACAGCTTCATCTCCTTTGTGAATTCTAGAGCTTCCCCTCCTCTGTGATTTTTAGACTTTCGCTTCCTCTGTGAATTTACAGCTTCACCTCCTCTCTGAATTTGGGACTTTCGCCTCCTCTGTGAATTTCAGAGCTTCGCCTCCTCTGTGAATTTCAGAGCTTCGCCTCCTCTGTGAATTTTAGAGCTTCACCTCCTCTGTGAATTCTAGAGCTTCGCCTCCTCTGTGATTTTTAGACTCTCGCCTCCTCTGTGAATTTTAGAGCTTCATCTCCTCTGTGAATTCTAGAGCTTCACCTCCTCTGTGATTTTTAGACTTTCGCCTCCTCTGTGAATTCTACAGCTTCACCTCGTCTCTGAATTCTACAGCTTCACCTCCTCTGTGAATTCTAGAGCTTCGCCTCCTCTGTGATTTTTAGACTTTCGCTTCCTCTGTGAATTTTACAGCTTGACCTCCTCTGTGAATTTTACAGCTTCACCTGCTCTGTGAATTCTAGAGCTTCACCTCCTCTGTGAATTTGAGACTTTCGCCTCCTCTGTGAATTTGAGAGCTTCGCCTCCTCTGTGAATATGAGAGCTTCACCTGCTCTGCGAATTTTAGAGCTTCACCTCATCTGTGAGTTCTAAAGCTTCACTTCCTATGTCATTTTTAGACTTTCGCCTCCTCTGTGAATTCTAAAGCTTCACCTCCTCTGTGAATTTTGCAGCTTCACCTCCTCTGTGAATTCTAGAGCTTCACCTCCTCTGTGAATTCGAGAGCTTCACCTCCTCTGTGATTTTTAGACTTTCGCCTCCTCTCTGAATTTTACAGCTTCATCTCCTTGTGAATTCTAGAGCTTCACCTCCTCTATGATTTTTAGACTTTCGCTTCCTCTGTGAATTTTACAGCTTCACCTCCTCTCTGAATTTGGGACCTTCGCCTCCTCTGTGAATCTTAGAGTTTCTCCTCCTCTGCGAATTCTAGAGCTTCACCTCCTCCATGATTTTTACAGCTTCACCTCCTCTGTGAATTCTAGAGCTTCACCTCTTCTGTGAATTCTAGAGCTTCGCCTCCTCTGTGAACTTGAGATCTTCGCATCCTCTGTGAATTTGAGTGCTTCGCCTCCACTGTGAATTTGAGAGCTTCGCCCCCACTGTAAATTTGGGACTTTCGCCTCCTCTGTGAATCTTAGAGTTTCTCCTCCTCTGTGAATTCTAGAGCTTCACATCCTCTGTGAATTTGGGACTTTTGCCTCCTCTGTGAATATGAGAGCTTCACCTGCTCTGCGAATTTTAGAGCTTTACCTCATCTGTCAATTTTGGAGCTTCACCTCCTCTGTGAATTTAGGACTTTCACCTCCTCTGTGAATTCTAGAGCTTCACCTCCTCTGTGAATTTGGGACTTTCGCCTCCTCTGTGACTCTTAGAGTTTCTCCTCCTCTGTGAATTCTAGAGCTTCAATTCCTCTATGAATTTGGGACTTTCGCCTCCTCTGTGAATTTGAGATCTTCGCCTCCTCTGTGAATTTGAGGTCTTCGCCTTCTCTGTGAATTTGAGAGCTTCGCCTCCTCTGTGAATTTGAGGTCTTCGCATTCTCTGTGAATTCTAGAGCTTCACCTCCTCTGTGAATTTTACAGCTTCACCTCCTCTCTGAATTTGGGACTTTCGCCTCCTCTCTGAATTTGGGACTTTCGCCTCCTCTGTGAATTTGAGATCTTCACCTCCTCTGTGAATTCTAGAGCTTCACCTCCTCTGTGAATTTTACAGCTTCACCTCCTCTGTGAGTTCTGGAGCTTCACCTCGTCTGTGAATTTGGGACGTTCGCCTCCTCTGTGAATTTTAGAGCTTCACCTCCTCTGTGAATTCTAGAGCTTCACCTCCTCTGTGACTTTTAGACTTTCTCCTCCTCTGTGAAATTTACAGCTTCACCTCCTCTGTGAATTCAAGAGCTTCACCTCCTCTGTGAATTTTACAGCTTCAGTTCCTCTTTGAATTTGGGACTTTCGCCTCCTCTGTGAATTTGAGATCTTCATCTCCTCTGTGATTTTTAGACTTTCGCTTCCTCTGTGAACTTTACAGCTTCACCTCCTCCGTGAATTTGAGATCTTCGCCTCCTCTGTGAATTTGAGAGCTTCGCCTCCTCTGTGAATTTTAGAGCTTCTCCTCCTCTATGAATTCTAGAGCTTCACCTCCTCCGTCAATTTTACAGCTTCACCTCCTCTCTGAATTCTAGAGCTTCACCTCCTCTGTGATTTTTAGACATTCGCCTCCACTGTGAATTCTAGAGCTTCACCTCCTCTGTGAATTTTACAGCTTCACCTCCTCTGTGAATTCTAGAGCTTCACCTCCTCTGTGAATTTGAGAGCTTCGCCCCTCACGCAAGACACACGCACGCAACGCACGCACTCACGCCACACACACAACGCACACACACACAACACACACACAACACACATACACACACAACACGCATGCACAACACACACACACAACACACACAAACACACACACACACACACACACAACACACACACAACACACACACACACAACACACACACAGAAAGCATACACGCACATCACACACACACGCAACACACACAACACACACACAACACACACACAACACACACACACACAAAACACACACACACAACACACACACGGAAGACATACGCACGCACGCAACACACGCACGCACGCAACACACACACGCACGCACGCAACACACACACGCACGCACGCAAAACAACACACACACGTAACACACACACACACAACACACACACAACACACACACAGCACACAAACACAAGACACACACAGAAGACACACGCACATAACGCACACACACACACAGAACACACACACAGAACACACACACAAGACACACGCACCAACACACACACACAGCACACACGCACAACACACACACAACACACACACACACACACACACACACGAGACACACGCACGGACGCAACACACGCACGCATGCAACACACGCGCGCACGCAACACAATACACACACAATACACACACACAACACACACACAACACACACACAAGACACGCGCACGCACGCATCACACACACACACACAACACACACACGCAACACACACACACAACACACACACACAACACACACACACAAGACACACGCACGCATGCAACACACACACAGACAACAGACACACACGCACAATACACACACACACACAACACACACACACACACAACACACACACACACACGCAACACACGCACACACGCAACACACGCGCGCACTCAGCACACGCACGCAGACACGCAACACACGCACTCACACAACACACAAACGGAACACACACACACGCACAAGACAGACACACAACACACACAACACAAAACACACACACACACACAACACACACACGCAAGACACACGGACGCATGCAACACACACACAGACAACAGACACACACGCACAATACACACACACACACAACACACACACACAGAACACACGCACACACGCAACACACGCGCGCACGCACGCACGCAACACACGCACGCACGCAACACACGCACGCAGGCAACACACGCACGCACGCAACACACGCACGCACGCAACACACACACACACAACACACACACAACAAACACACAACACACACACACAAGACACGCGCACGCACGCATCACACACACAACACAAAACACACACACACACACAACACACACACGCAAGACACACGACGCATGCAACACACACACAGACAACAGACACACACACACAATACACACACACACACACACACAACACACACACACAAGACACACGCACGCACGCAACACACGCACACACAACACACACAACAAACACACACAACACACAAACGGAACACACACGCACGCACAAGACAGACACACAACACACACACACAACACACACACACAGAACACACACACACACGCAACACACGCACACACGCAACACACGCGCGCACGCAGCACACGCACGCATGCAATACTCACACACACAACACACACACAGCACACACACACAACACACACACAACACACACACAACACACACACACACGAGACAAACGCACGCACGCAAAACACGCACTCACGCACGCAACACACACACGCACGCAACACACACACACACAACACACACACAACACACACACGCAGCACACACACACAACACACGCACAACACACACACACAACACACACACGCAAGACACACGCACGCACGCAACACACGCACACACAACACACACAACAAACACACACAACACACACACAACACACACGCACGCAACACACGCACGCACGCAACACACGCACTCACGCACGCACGCACGCACGCAACACACGCACGCACGCAACACACGCACGCACGCAACACACGCACGCGCGCAACACACGCACTCAGGCACGCACGCAACATGCGCACGCACGCACGTAACACACGCACTCACGCACGCACGCAACACACGCACGCACGCAACACACGCACACACAACACACACACACAACAACACACACAACACACACACAACACAGACACAACACACACACAACACACACACAACACAGACACAACACACACACAACACACACACACAAGACACACGCACGCACGCAACACACGCACGCATGCAACACACGCGCGCACGCAACACAAAACACACACAACACACACGCAACACACACACACAACACACACACACAAGACGCGCGCACGCACGCATCACACACACACACACAACACACACACACAATACACACACACACACACAACACACACACACACACACACACACACACGCAACACACGCACACGCGCAATACACGCGCGCACGCACGCAACACACGCACTCACGCACGCAACACACGCACCCACGCACGCACGCAACACACGCACGCACGCAACACACGCACTCACGCACGCACGCAACATACGCACGCACGCAACACACGCACGCACGCAACACACGCACGCACGCAACACACGCACGCGCGCAACACACGCACTCAGGCACGCACGCAACATACGCACGCACGCACGTAACACACGCACTCACGCACGCACGCAACACACGCACGCACGCAACACACGCACTCACGCACGCACGCAACATACACACGCACGCACGCAAGCAACACACGCACGCACGCAACACACGCACGCGCGCACACACACACACACAACACACACACCCAACACACACGCACAACACACACACACAAGACACACGCACGCACGCAACACACGCACGCACGCAACACACGCACTCACGCACGCAACACACGCACCCACGCACGCACGCAACACACCCACGCACGCAACACACGCACGCGGGCAACCCACGCACGCACGCAACACACGCACGCACGCAACACACGCACTCACGCACGCACGCAACATACGCACGCACGCAACACACGCACTCACGCACTCACGCACGCACGCAACACACGCACGCACGCAACACACGCAACATACACACGCACGCAACATACGCGCGCACGCAACAAACGCACGCACGCAACACACGCACGCACGCACGCAAGCGACACACGCACGCACGCAACACACGCACGCACGCAACACACGCAACACACAACACACACACAACACACACACACAACACACACACACAAGACACACGCACGCACGCAACACACGTACGCATGCAACACACGCGCGCACGCAACACAACACATCCACAACACACACACACAAGACACACGCACGCATGCAACACACGCACGCATGCATGCAACGCACGCACGCACGCAACACACGCACGCAAGCAACACTCGCACGCAAGCAACACACGCACGCACGCAACACACGCACGCACGCGCGCAACACATGCACGCACGCACGCAACACACGCACGCACGCATGCAACACATGCACGCACGCACGCATCACACGCACGCGCGCAACACACGCACGCCTGCAACACATGGACGCACACAACACGCGCACGCACGCATGCAACACACGCACGCCTGCAACACATGCACGCACACAACACACGCACGCACGCATGCAACACAAGCACGCATGCAACACATGCACGCACGCACGCAGCACACGCACGCACGCACGCACGCAGCACACGCACGCACGCACGCGACACACGCACGCATGCACGCAACACACGCATGCAACACATGCACGCACGCACGCAACACACGCACGCACGCATGCAACACACGCACGCATGCAACACACGCACGCATGCATGCAACGCACGCACGCACGCAACACACGCACGCGCGCAACACTCGCACGCAAGCAACACACGCACGCACGCAACACATGCACGCATGCAACACATGCACGCATGCAACACACGCACGCATGCAACACATGCACGCACGCATGCGACACATGCACGCATGCGCGCAGCACACGAACGCACGCATGCAACACACGCACGCATGCAACGCATGCACGCATGCACGCAACACACGCATGCAACACATGCACGCACGCACGCAACACACGCACGCACGCATGCAACACACGCACGCATGCAACACATGCACGCATGCACGCAACAGACGCAGGCATGCAACACACGCACGCACGCACGCAACACACGCACGCATGCAAAACACGCACGCACGCATGCAACACATGCCCGCATGCAACACACGCATGTATGCTACACATGCACGCACGCAACACACGCACGCGCGCAACACACGCACGCGCGCATGCAACACACGCACGTATGCAACACATGCACGCACGCGCGCAACACACGCACGCACGCATGCAACACATGCACGCACGCACGCAATACACGCACGCATGCAACACACGCACGCTCGCAACACACGCACGCGCGCATGCAACACACGCACGTATGCAACACATGCACGCACGCGCGCAACACACGCACGCATGCAACACATGCACGCACGCACGCAATACACGCACGCATGCAACACACGCACGCTCGCAACACACGGACGCGCGCATGCAACACATGCACGCACGCACGCACCACACGCACGCGCGCAACACACGCACGCCTGCAACACATGGACGCACGCAACACACGCACGCACGCATGCAACACACGCACGCATACAACACATGCACGCAGGCATGCAACACACGCACGTATGCAACACACGCACGCACGCAACACACGCACGCATGCAACACATGCACGCTCGCAACACATGCACGCACGCACACAACACATGCACGCACGCACGCAACACATTCACGCACGCACGCACGCAGCACACGCACGCATGCAGCACATGCACGCACGCACGCAACACACGCACGCACGCATGCAACACACGCACGCATGCAACACATGCACGCATGCACGCAACAGACGCAGGCATGCAACACACGCACGCATGCAACACACGCACGCGTGCATGCAACACACGCACGCACGCAACACAAGCACGCATGCAACACATGCACGCAGGCACGCAACACACGCATGCACGCAACACACGCACGCACGCATGCAACAGACGCACGTAGGCAACACATGCACGCACGCAACACACGCAAGCACGCATGCAACACACGCACGTATGCAACACATGCACGCACGCATGCAACACACGCACGCATGCAACACATGCACGCACGCACGCAACACACGCACGCGCGCATGCAACACATGCACGCACGTGCGCAACACATGCACGCACGCACGCAACACACGCACGCACGCATGCAACACATGCACGCACGCACGCAACACACGCACGCACGCATACAACACACGCACGCATGCAACACACGCACGCATGCAACACATCCACGCACGCAACACACGCAGGCACGCAACACACGCACGCATGCAACACATGCACGCACGCACGCAACACACGCACGCATGCATACAACACATGCACCCATGCAACACACGCACGCATGCAACACATGAACGCACGCATGCAACACACGCACGTATGCAACACACGCACGCACGCATGCAACACACGCACGCATGCAACACATGCACGCACGCGCGCAACACACGCACGCATGCATACAACACATGCACGCACGCACGCACGCAGCAAACGCTCGCATGCAACACACGCACGCATGCACGCAACACACGCATGCTTGCAACACACGCACGCATGCAACACACGCACGCACGCATGCAACACACGCACGTATGCAAGACATGCACGCACGCACGCAATACACGCACGCACGCATGCAACACACGCACGCATGCAACACATGCACGCATGCACGCAACACACGCACGCATGCAACACACGCACGCACGCAACACACGGACGCGCGCATGCAACACATGCACGCACGCACGCACCACACGCACGCACGTAACACATGCACGCACGCACGCAACACACGCACGCACACAACACACACAACACACACACGGAACACATACACACACACAAGACACACACACACACACACACACACACACACGCAACACACGCACGCACGCAACACACGCACGCACGCAACACACGCACGCACGCAACACACGCACGCACGCAACACACGCACGCACGCAACACACGCACGCACGCAACACACGCACGCACGCAACACACGCACACACGCACCACACACAAACACACACATGCAACACACAGAACACACACACACAACACACACACAACACACACACACACGCAACATACGCACGCTCGCAACACACGCACACACGCAACACACGCGCGCACGCACGCAACACACGCACGCACGCAACATACGCACGCGAGCAAAACACGCTCGCACGCAACACACGCACGCACGCAACACACGCACCCACGCAACACACGCACGCACGAACGCAGAACACGCACTCACGCACGCAACACACGCACGCATGCAACACACGCACGCATGCAACACACGCACGCACGCATGCAACACACGCACGCACGCATCACACGGACGCGCGCATGCAACACATGCACGCACGCACGCACCACACGCACGCGCGCAACACACGCACGCCTGCAACACATGCACGCACACAACACACGCACGCACGCATGCAACACACGCACGCATGCAACACATGCACGCACGCACGCAACAAGCGCACGCACGCACGCAACACACGCACGCATGCAACACACGCACGCATGCATGCAACACACGCACGCACGCAACACACGCACGCGCGCAACACTCGCACGCAAGCAACACACGCACGCACGCAAAACACGCACGCATGCAACACATGCACGCACGCAACACATGCACGCACGCACGCAACACGCGCACACACGCACGCAACACATGCACGCACGCACGCATGCAACACACGCACGCATGCAACACACGCACGCATGCAACACACGCACGCACGCACGCAACACACGCACGCATGCAACACACGCACGCACGCAACACACGCACGCATGCAACACATGCACGCACGCAACACACGCACGCGCGCAACACGCGCACGCATGCAACACACGCACGCACGCAACACACGCACGCGCGCAACACATGCACGCACGCAACACACGCACGCGCGCAACACACGCACGCATGCAACACACGCACGCATGCAACACATGCACGCATGCAACACACGCACGCATGCAACACATGCACGCATGCACGCAACACACGCACGCATGCAACACACGCACGCACGCAACACATGCACGCACGCACGCAACACACGCACGCACGCAGCACACGCACGCATGCAACACATGCACGCACGCACGCAACACACGCACACACGCACGCAACACATGCACGCACGCACGCATGCAACACACGCACGCATGCAACACACGCACGCATGCAACACACGCACGCACGCACGCAACACACGCACGCATGCAACACACGCACGCACGCAACACATGCACGCACGCACGCAACACACGCACGCACGCAGCACACGCACGCATGCAACACATGCACGCACGCAACACACGCACGCGCGCAACACGCGCACGCATGCAACACACGCACGCACGCAACACACGCACGCGCGCATGCAACACACGCACGCATGCAAGATATGCACGCACGCACGCAATACACGCACGCACGCATGCAACACACGCACGCATGCAACACATGCACGCATGCACGCAACACACGCACGCATGCAACACACGCACGCACGCAACACACGACGCGCGCATGCAACACATGCACGCACGCACGCACCACACGCACGCACGCAACACATGCACGCACGCACGCAACACACGCACGCACACAACACACACAACACACACACGGAACACATACACACACACAAGACACACACACAACACACACACACACACACACGCAACACACGCACGCACGCAACACACGCACGCACGCAACACACGCACGCACGCAACACACGCACGCACGCAACACACGCACGCACGCAACACACGCACGCACGCAACACACGCACGCACGCAACACACGCACACACGCACCACACACAAACACACACATGCAACACACAGAACACACACACACAACACACACACAACACACACACACACACGCAACATACGCACGCTCGCAACACACGCACACACGCAACACACGCGCGCACGCACGCAACACACGCACGCACGCAACATACGGACGCGCGCATGCAACACATGCACGCACGCACGCAACACACGCACGCGCGCAACACACGCACGCATGCAACACATGCACGCTCGCAACACATGCACGCACGCACGCAACACGCGCACGCATGGAACACACGCACGCATGCAACACACGCACGCACGCAACACACGTACGCACGCATGCAACACACGCACGCACGCAACACACGCACGCATGCAACACACGCACGCACGCAACACATGCACGCACGCACGCAATACACGCACGCACGCATGCAACACACGCACGCATGCATGCAACACACGCACGCACGCAACACATGCACGCGCGCAACACTCGCACGCAAGAACACACGCACGCACGCAACACATGCACGCATGCAACACATGCACGCACGCACGCAACACACGCACGCGTGCATACAACACATGCACGCATGCAACACACGCACGCCCGCAACACATGCACGCCTGCAACACACGCACGCACGCACGCACGCAGCAAACGCACGCATGCAACACACGCACGCATGCAACACACGCACGCACGCAACACATGCACGCATGCAACACACGCACGCATGCAACACATGCACGCACGCAACACACGCACGCACGCAACACACGCACGCATGCATGCAACACACGCACGCACGCAACACACGCACGCCCGCAACACATGCACGCATGCAACACACGCACGCGCGCAACACACGCACGCATGCAACACATGAACGCACGCATGCAACACACGCACGCATGCAACACATGCACGCACGCGCGCAACACACGCACGCATGCATGCAACACATGCACGCATGCAACACACGCACGCGCGCAACACGCGCACGCATGCAACACATGCACGCATGCAAGCAACACACGCAGGCACGCAACACACGCACGCATGCAACACACGCACGCCTGCAACACACGCACGCACGCATGCACGTAACACACGCATGCTTGCAACACACGCACGCATGCAACACATGCACGCATGCAACACACGCACGCATGCAACACATGCACGCATGCAACACACGCACGCACGCAACACATGCACGGATGCAACACGCGCACGCATGCAACACATGCACGCATGCACGCAACACACGCAAGCACGCATGCAACACACGCACGCATGCAACACATGCACGCATGCACGCAACACACGCAGGCTTGCATCACACGCACGCATGCAACACACGCACGCACGCAACACATGCACGCACGCACGCAACACACGCACGCACGCATGCAACACACACACGCACGCAAAGCACGCACGCATGCAACACATGCACGCATGCAACACACGCACGCACGCACGCACGCAGCACACGCACGCATGCACGCAACACACGCACGCGCGCATGCAACACATGCACGCATGCACGCAACACACGCAGGCACGCAACACACGCACGCATGCAACACACGCGCGCACGCAACACGCGCACGCATGCACACATGCACGCATGCACGCAACACACGCACGCATGCAACACATGCACGCATGCACGCAACACACGCATGCAACACAAGCACGCACGCACGCAACACACGCACGCACGCATGCAATACACGCACGCATGCAACACACGCACGCACGCAACACACGCACGCACGCATGCAACACACGCACGCACGCAAAACACGCACGCATGCGACACACGCACGCATCCAACACATGCACGCACGCACGCAACACACGCACGCATGCAACACATGCACGCACGCACGCAACACACGCACGCGCGCAACACACGCACGCATGCAACACATGCACGCACGCAACACATGCACGCACGCATGCAACACACGCACGCATGCAACACATGCACGCACGCGCGCAACACACGCACGCATGCAACACATGCACGCACGCACGCAACACACGCACGCGCGCAACACATGCACGCACGCACGCAATACACGCACCCACGCACGCACGCAGCACACGCACGCATGCACGCAACACACGCACGCACGCGCGGAACACACGCACGCAACACATGCACGCATGCAACACACGCACGCATGCAACACACGCACGCACGCAACACATGCACGCACGCACGCAACACACGCACGCACGCAACACACGCACGCATGCAACACACGCACGCACGCAACACACGCACGCATGCAACACATGCACGCATGCACGCAACACACGCACGCAAGCAACACACGCACGCACGCAACACATGCACGCATGCAACACATGCACGCATGCAACACACGCACGCATGCAACACATGCACGCGCGCATGCAACACATGCACGCACGCGCGCAACACATGCACGCACGCACGCAACACACGCACGCACGCACGCAGCACATGCACGCACGCACGCATGCAACACACGCACGCATGCAACACACGCACGCATGCAACACATGCACGCGTGCACGCAACACACGCACGCACGCAACACACGCACGCATGCAACACACGCACGCATGCATGCAACACACGCACGCATGCAACACACGCACGCATGCAACACACGCACGCATGCAACACATGCACGCACGCACGCAACACACGCACGCACGCACGCATGCAACACACGCACGCATGCAACACACGCACGCATGCAACACATGCACGCACGCATGCAACACATGCACGCATGCAACACACGCACGCACGCAACACATGCACGCACGCACGCAACACACGCACGCACGCAGCACACGCACGCATGCAACACATGCACGCACGCAACACACGCACGCGCGCATGCAACACACGCACGCATGCAACACATGCACGCACGCACGCAATACACGCACGCACGCATGCAACACACGCACGCATGCAACACATGCACGCATGCACGCAACACACGCACGCATGCAACACACGCACGCACGCAACACACGCACGCGCGCATGCAACACATGCACGCACGCACGCAACACACGCACGCACGCATGCAACACATGCACGCACGCACGCAATACACGCACGCACGCAACACACGCACGCACGCATGCAACACACGCACGCACGCAACACACGCACGCACGCAACACACGCACACATGCACCACACACAAACACACACATGCAACACACAGCACACACACACAACACACACACACACACACACGCAACACACGCACGCACGCAACACACGCACGCACGCAACACACGCACGCACGCAACACACGCACGCACGCAACACACGCACGCACGCAACACACGCACACACGCACCACACACAAACACACACATGCAACACACAGAACACACACACACAACACACACACAACACACACACACACGCAACACACGCACGCACGCAACACACGCACGCACGCAACACACGCGCGCACGCACGCAACACACGCACGCACGCAACATACGCACGCACGCAACACACGCACGCACGAACGCAACACACGCACGCACGCACGCAACACACGCACGCATGCAACACACGCACGCATGCAACACACGCACGCACGCATGCAACACACGCACGCACGCAACACACGCACGCGCGCATGCAACACATGCACGCACGCACGCACCACACGCACGCGCGCAACACACGCACGCCTGCAACACATGGACGCACACAACACACGCACGCACGCATGCAACACACGCACGCATGCAACACACGCACGCATGCAACACACGCACGCACGCACGCAACACACGCACGCATGCAACACACGCACGCACGCAACACATGCACGCACGCACGCAACACACGCACGCACGCAGCACACGCACGCATGCAACACATGCACGCACGCAACACACGCACGCACGCATGCAACACACGCACGCATGCAACACATGCACGCACGCACGCAACACACGCACGCACGCATGCAACACACGCACGCATGCAACACACGCACGCATGCAACACACGCACGCACGCATGCAACACACGCACGCACGCAACACACGCACGCACGCATGCAACACATGCACGCACGCACGCACCACACGCACGCGCGCAACACACGCACGCCTGCAACACATGCACGCACACAACACACGCACGCACGCATGCAACACACGCACGCATGCAACACATGCACGCACGCACGCAACACACGCACGCGCGCAACACACGCACGCATGCAACACATGCACGCATGCAACACATGCACGCACGCACGCAACACACGCACGCACGCACGCAACACACGCACGCATGCAACACACGCACGCACGCATGCAACACACGCACGCACGCAACACATGCACGCACGCACGCAACACACGCACGCACGCAACACACGCACGCATGCAACACATGCACGCACGCAAAACATGCACGCACGCACGCAACACGCGCACGCATGCAACACACGCACGCATGCAACACATGCACGCACGCAACACACGCACGCATGCAACACACGCACGCACGCAACACATGCACGCACGCACGCAACACACGCACGCACGCATGCAACACACGCACGCATGCATGCAACACACGCACGCACGCAACACATGCACGCGCGCAACACACGCACGCACGCAACACACGCACGCACGCATGCAACACACGCACGCACGCAACACACGCACGCATGCAACACACGCACGCACGCAACACATGCACGCACGCACGCAACACACGCACGCACGCATGCAACACACGCACGCATGCATGCAACACACGCACGCACGCAACACATGCACGCGCGCAACACACGCACGCAGCAACACACGCACGCACGCAACACATGCACGCATGCAACACATGCACGCACGCACGCAACACACGCACGCGCGCAACACACGCACGCATGCAACACATGCACGCAGGCAACACACGCACGCACGCAACACACGCACGCACGCATGCAACACACGCACGCATGCAACACATGCACGCACGCACGCAACACACGCACGCACGCATGCAACACATGCACGCACGTGCGCAACACATGCACGCACGCACGCAACACACGCACGCATGCACGCAACACACGCACGCATGCATGCAACACACGCACGCAACACACGCACGCGCGCAACACACGCACGCATGCAACACATGCACGCACGCAACACACGCACGCACGCAACACACGCACGCACGCATGCAACACACGCACGCATGCAACACATGCACGCACGCACGCAACACACGCACGCACGCATGCAACACATGCACGCACGTGCGCAACACATGCACGCACGCACGCAACACACGCACGCATGCACGCAACACACGCACGCATGCATGCAACACACGCATGCAACACACGCACGCATGCAACACATGCACGCACGCATGCAACACACGCACGCATGCAACACATGCACGCACGCGCGCAACACACGCACGCATGCATGCAACACATGCACGCATGCAACACACGCACGCACGAAACACATGCACGCATGCAACACACGCACGCATGCAACACATGCACGCACGCAACACACGCACGCGCGCAACACACGCACGCATGCAACATGCACGCATGCACGCACACACACGCACGCACGCAACACACGCACGCACGCATGCAACACACGCACGCATGCAACACATGCACGCATGCACGCAACACACGCACGCATGCAACACACGCACGCATGCAACACACGCACGCACGCAACACATGCACGCACGCACGCAACACACGCACGCACGCATGCAACACACACACGCACGCAAAGCACGCACGCATGCAACACACGCACGCATGCAACACATGCACGCATGCGCGCAACACACGCACGCGCGCATGCAACACATGCACGCATGCACGCAACACACGCAGGCACGCAAAACACGCATGCATGCAACACACGCACGCATGCAACACATGCACGCATGCAACACATGCGCGCACGCAACACACGCACGCATGCACGCAACACACGCACGCACGCAACACACTCACGCACGCACGCACGCAGCACACGCACGCACGCATGCAACACACGCACGCATGCAACACATGCACGCACGCGCGCAACACACGCACGCATGCAACACATGCACGCACGCACGCAATACACGCACGCACGCACGCAACACACGCATGCAACACACGCACGCACGCATGCAACACACGCACGCATGCAACTACATGCAGGCATGCACGCAACACACGCACGCATGCGCGCAACACACGCACGCACGCATGGAAACACACGCACGCATGCAACACATGCACGCCTGCAACACATGCACGCACACAACACACGCACGCACGCACGCAGCACACGCACGCACGCACGCAACACACGCACGCATGCAACACATGCACGCATGCAACACATGCACGCACACAACACACGCACGCACGCACGCAGCACACGCACGCACGCACGCAACACACGCACGCACGCAGGCAACACACGCACGCACGCATGCAACACATGCACGCATGCACGCAACACACGCAGGCATGCAACACACGCACGCATGCAACACATGCACGCATGCAACACACGCACGCATGCGTGCAACACATGCACGCATGCAACACACGCACGCATGCAACACACGCACGCATGCAACACACGCACGCACGCAACACACGCACGCATGCAACACACGCACGCATGCAACACACGCACGCATGCAACACATGCACGCACGCACGCAACACACGCACGCACGCACGCATGCACGCAACACGCGCACGCACGCGCGCACGCAGCACACGCACGCATGCGCGCAACACACGCACGCATGCAACACACGCACGCATGCAACACATGCACGCACGCGCGCAACACACGCACGCACGCATGCAACACACGCACGCAGGCAACACATGCACGCACGCAACACACGCACGCACGCATGCAACACACGCACGCATGCAACACATGCACGCATGCACGCAACACACGCAGGCTTGCAACACACGCACGCACGCAACACACGCACGCACGCAACACATGCACGCATGCAACACACGCACGCATGCAACACACGCACGCACGCAACACATGCACGCATGCAACACATGCACGCATGCACGCAACACACGCAGGCATGCAACACACGCACGCGTGCAACACACGCACGCATGCAACACACGCACGCACGCAACACATGCACGCACGCACGCAACACATGCACGCATGCAACACATGCACGCGCGCAACACGCGCACGCATGCAACACGTGCACGCATGCACGCAACACACGCACGCACGCATGCAACACACGCACGCATGCAACACATGCACGCACGCATGCAACACACGCACGCATGCACGCAACACACGCATGCAACACATGCACGCACGCACGCAACACACGCACGCACGCAAAGCACGCACGCATGCAACACACGCACGCATCCAACACATGAACGCACGCACGCAATACACGCACGCACGCGCAACACACGCACGCACGCACGCAACACACGCACGCATGCATGCAACACATGCACGCATGCAACACACGCACGCCGAAACATATGCACGCATGCAACACACGCGCGCATGCAACACATGCACGCACGCACACACGCACGCGCGCAACACACGCATGCAACACATGCACGCACGCATGCAACACATGCACGCATGCACGCAACACACGCACGCACGCAACACACGCAAGCACGCATGCAACACACGCACGCACGCAACACATGCACGCACGCACGCAACACACGCAAGCACGCATGCAACACACACGCGCACGCAAAGCACGCACGCATGCAACACACGCACGCATCCAACACATGCACGCACGCACGCATACACGCACGCACGCGGCAACACACGCACGCACGCATGAACACACGCACGCATGCAACACATGCACGCATGCACGCAACACACGCACGCATGCAACACACGCACGCACGCAAAACACGCACGCACGCAACACACGCACGCATGCAACACACGCACGCACGCAACACACGCACGCGCGCATGCAACACACGCACGCATGCAAGACATGCACGCACGCACGCAACACACGCACGCACGCATGCAACACACGCACGCATGCAACACATGCACGCATGCACGCAACACACGCACGCATGCAACACACGCACGCACGCAACACACACGCGCGCATGCAACACATGCACGCACGCACGCAACACACGCACGCACGCATGCAAGACATGCACGCACGCACGCAACACACGCACGCACGCAACACACGCACGCACGCATGCAACACACGCACGCACGCAACACACGCACGCACGCAACACACGCACACATGCACCACACACAAACACACACATGCAACACACGCACGCACGCACGCATGCAACACACGCACGCATGCAACACACGCACGCATGCAACACATGCACGCGCGCATGCAACACATGCACGCATGCAACACACGCACGCACGCAACACATGCACGCACGCACGCAACACACGCACGCACGCATGCAACACACGCACGCACGCAACACACGCACGCATGCAACACACGCACGCATGCAACACATGCACGCACGCACGCAACACACGCACGCACGCACGCATGCAACACACGCACGCATGCAACACACGCACGCATGCAACACATGCACGCACGCATGCAACACATGCACGCATGCAACACACGCACGCACGCAACACATGCACGCACGCAGCACGCGCACGCACACACGCACGCACGCACACACGCACGCATGCAACACATGCACGCACGCAACACACGCACGCACGCATGCAACACACGCACGCATGCACACATGCACGCACGCACGCAATACACGCACGCACGCATGCAACACACGCACGCATGCAACACATGCACGCACGCACGCAACACACGCACGCATGCAACACACGCACGCACGCAACACACGCACGCGCGCATGCAACACATGCACGCACGCAACGCAATACACGCACGCACGCATGCAACACATGCACGCACGCACGCAACACACGCACGCACGCAACACACGCACGCACGCATGCAACACACGCACGCACGCAACACACGCACGCACGCAACACACGCACGCATGCACCACACACAAACACACACATGCAACACACAGCAAAAACACACACACAACACACACACACGCACACACGCAACACACGCACGCACGCAACACACGCACGCACGCAACACACGCACGCACGCAAACACACGCACGCACGCAACACACGCACGCACGCAACACACGCACGCACGCACCACACACAAACACACACATGCAACACACAGAACACACACACACAACACACACACAACACACACACACACGCAACATACGCACGCACGCAACACACGCACACACGCAAACACACGCGCGCACGCACGCACACACGCACGCACGCAACACACGCACCCACGCAACACACGCACGCACGAACGCAACACACGCACTCACGCACGCAACACACGCACGCATGCAACACACGCACGCATGCAACACACGCACGCACGCATGCAACACACGCACGCACGCAACACACGCACGCGCGCATGCAACACATGCACGCACGCACGCACCACTCGCACGCGCGCAACACACGCACGCCTGCAACACATGCACGCACACAACACACGCACGCACGCATGCAACACACGCACGCATGCAACACACGCACGCATGCAACACACGCACGCACGCACGCAACACACGCACGCATGCAACACACGCACGCACGCAACACATGCACGCACGCACGCAACACACGCACGCACGCAACACACGCACGCATGCAACACATGCACGCACGCAACACACGCACGCACGCATGCAACACACGCACGCATGCAACACATGCACGCACGCACGCAACACACGCACGCACGCATGCAACACACGCACGCATGCAACACACGCACGCATGCAACACACGCACGCACGCATGCAACACACGCACGCACGCAACACACGCACGCACGCATGCAACACATGCACGCACGCACGCACACACACGCACGCGCGCAACACACGCACGCATGCAACACATGCACGCACACAACACACGCACGCACGCATGCAACACACGCACGCATGCAACACATGCACGCACGCACGCAACACACGCACGCACGCAACACACGCACGCATGCAACACATGCACGCACGCAACACATGCACGCACGCACGCAAACAAGCGCACGCGCGCAACACACGCACGCATGCAACACATGCACGCACGCAAAACATGCACGCACGCACGCAACACGCGCACGCATGCAACACACGCACGCATGCAACACATGCACGCACGCAACACACGCACGCATGCAACACACGCACGCACGCAACACATGCACGCACGCACGCAACACACGCACGCACGCATGCAACACACGCACGCATGCATGCAACACACGCACGCACGCAACACATGCACGCGCGCAACACTCGCACGCAAGCAACACACGCACGCACGCATGCAACACACGCACGCACGCAACACACGCACGCATGCAACACACGCACGCACGCACACATGCACGCACGCACGCACGCAACACACGCACGCACGCATGCAACACACGCACGCATGCATGCAACACACGCACGCACGCAACACATGCACGCGCGCAACACTCGCACGCAAGCAACACACGCACGCACGCAACACATGCACGCATGCAACACATGCACGCACGCACGCAACACACGCACGCGCGCAACGCACGCACGCATGCAACACATGCACGCATAGGCAACACACGCACGCACGCAACACACGCAAGCACGCATGCAACACACGCACGTATGCAACACATGCACGCACGCACGCAACACACGCACGCGCGCATGCAACACATGCACGCACGTGCGCAACACATGCACGCACGCACGCAACACACGCACGCATGCACGCAACACACGCACGCATGCGTGCAACACACGCACGCAACACACGCACGCACGCATGCCAACACACGCACGCATGCAACACATGCACGCACGCATGCAACACACGCACGCATGCAACACATGCACGCACGCGCGCAACACACGCACGCATGCATGCAACACATGCACGCATGCAACACACGCACGCACGAAACACATGCACGCATGCAACACACGCACGCATGCAACACATGCACGCACGCAACACACGCACGCGCGCAACACGCGCACGCATGCAATTCATGCACGCATGCACGCAACACACGCAGGCACGCAACACACGCACGCACGCATGCAACACACGCACGCATGCAACACATGCACGCATGCGCGCACACACGCAGCTTGCAACACACGCACGCATGCAACACACGCACGCACGCAACACATGCACGCACGCACGCAACACACGCACGCACGCATGCAACACACACACGCACGCAAAGCACGCACGCATGCAACACACGCACGCATCCAACACATGCACGCATGCGCGCAACACACGCACGCGCGCATGCAACACATGCACGCATGCACGCAACACACGCAGGCACGCAAAACACGCATGCATGCAACACACGCACGCATGCAACACACGCACGCATGCAACACATGCGCGCACGCAACACACGCACGCATGCACGCAACACACGCACGCACGCAACACACTCACGCACGCACGCACGCAGCACACGCACGCACGCATGCAACACACGCACGCATGCAACACATGCACGCACGCGCGCAACACACGCACGCATGCAACACATGCACGCACGCACGCAATACACGCACGCACGCGCGCAACACACGCATGCAACACACGCACGCACGCATGCAACACACGCACGCATGCAATACATGCAGGCACGCACGCAACACACGCACGCATGCGCGCAACACACGCACGCACGCATGGAACACACGCACGCATGCAACACATGCACGCCTGCAACACATGCACGCACGCAACACACGCACGCACGCACGCAGCACACGCACGCGCGCACGCAACACACGCACGCATGCAACACATGCACGCCTGCAACACATGCACGCACACAACACACGCACGCACGCACGCAGCACACGCACGCGCGCACGCAACACACGCACGCACGCAGGCAACACACGCACGCACGCATGCAACACATGCACGCATGCACGCACACACGCAGGCCTGCAACACACGCACGCATGCAACACATGCACGCACGCGCGCAACACACGCACGCATGCGTGCAACACATGCACGCATGCAACACACGCACGCATGCAGCACACGCACGCATGCAACACACGCACGCACGCAACACACGCACGCATGCAACACACGCACGCATGCAACACACGCACGCATGCAACACATGCACGCACGCACGCAACACACGCACGCACGCACGCATGCACGCAACACGCGCACGCACCGCGCACGCAGCACACGCACGCATGCGCGCAACACACGCACGCATGCAACACACGCACGCATGCAACACATGCACGCACGCACGCAACACACGCACGCATGCGTGCAACACACGCACGCATGCAACACACGCACGCATGCAACACACGCACGCATGCAACACACACGCACGCATGCAACACATGCACGCATGCACGCAACACACGCACGCTTGCAACACACGCACGCATGCAACACACACACGCACGCAAAACACGCACGCATGCAACACACGCACGCATCCAACACATGCACACACGCACGCAACACACGCACGCGCGCATGCAACACATGCACGCATGCACGCAACACATGCAGGCACGCAACACACGCATGCATGCAACACACGCACGCACGCAACACATGCACGCATGCAACACATGCACGCATGCAACGCACGCACGCACGCAACACATGCACGCACGCACGCAACACATGCACGCATGCAACACATGCACGCGCGCAACACACGCACGCGCGCATGCAACACATGCACGCATGCACGCAACACACGCAGGCACGCAACACACGCATGCATGCAACACACGCACGCACGCAACACATGCACGCATGCAACACACGCACGCATGCAACACACGCACGCACACGCAACACATGCACGCATGCAACACATGCACGCATGCACGCAACAGACGCAGGCATGCAACACACGCACGCATGCAACACACGCACGCATGCAACACACGCACGCACGCAACACATGCACGCACGCACGCAACACATGCACGCATGCAACACATGCACGCGCGCAACACACGCACGCATGCAACACATGCACGCATGCACGCAACACACGCACGCACGCATGCAACACACGCACGCATGCAACACATGAACGCACGCATGCAACACACGCACGCATGCACGCAACACACGCATGCAACACATGCACGCACGCACGCAACACACGCACGCACGCAAAGCACGCACGCATGCGACACACGCACGCATCCAACACATGCACGCACGCACGCAACACACGCACGCACGCGCGCAACACACGCACGCACGCGCGCAACACACGCACGCATGCATGCAACACATGCACGCATGCAACACACGCACGCACGCACGCAACACATGCACGCATGCAACACACGCACGCATGCAACACATGCACGCACGCAACACACGCACGCGCGCAACACACACGCATGCAACACATGCACGCACGCATGCAACACATGCACGCACGCAACACACGCACGCACGCATGCAACACACACGCGCACGCAAAGCACGCACGCATGCAACACACGCACGCATGCAACACATGAACGCACGCACGCAACACATGCACGCACGCACGCAACACACGCACGCACGCATGCAACACACGCACGCATGCAACACATGCACGCATGCACGCAACACACGCACGCATGCAACACACACACGCACGCAAAACACGCAGGCACGCAACACACGCACGCATGCAACACACGCACGCACGCAACACATGCACGCATGCAACACATGCACGCATGCAACACACGCACGCGCGCACGCAACACACGCACGCACGCACGCAACACACGCACGCACGCATGCAACACACGCACGCATGCAACACATGCACGCATGCAACACACGCACGCATGCAACACACGCACGCACACAACACACGCACGCACGCATGCAACACACGCACGCATGCAACACACACGCACGCATGCAACACACGCACGCATGCAACACATGCACGCACGCACGCAACACACGCACGCACGCATGCAACACACGCACGCATGCAACACATGCACGCATGCACGCAACACACGCAGGCATGCAGCACACGCACGCATGCAACACATGCACGCACGCGCGCAACACACGCACGCATGCAACACACGCACGCAGGCAACACATGCACGCACGCAACACACGCAAGCACGCATGCAACACACGCACGCAGGCAACACATGCACGCACGCAACACACGCACGCACGCATGCAACACACGCACGCATGCAACACATGCACGCATGCACGCAACACACACACGCATGCAACACACGCACGCATGCAACACACACACGCACGCAAAACACGCACGCATGCAACACACGCACGCATCCAACACATGCACGCACGCACGCAACACACGCACGCACGCATGCAACACATGCACGCATGCACGCAACACACGCACGCACGCAACACACGCATGCATGCAACACACGCACGCACGCAACACATGCACGCATGCAACACATGCACGCATGCACGCAACAGACGCACGCATGCAACACACGCACGCACGCAACACATGCACGCATGCACGCAACACACGCACGCATGCATCACACGCACGCATGCAACACACACACGCACGCAACACACGCACGCACGCAACACATGCACGCATGCAACACATGCACGCATGCACGCAACAGACGCAGGCATGCAACACACGCACGCATGCAACACACGCACGCACGCAACACACGCACGCTGCAACACACGCACGCATGCAACACATGCACGCACGCACGCAACACACGCACGCACGCATGCACACACACACGCACGCAAAACACGCACGCATGCAACACACGCACGCATCCAACACATGCACGCACGCAACACATGCACGCGCGCAACACACGCACGCAAGCAACACACGCACGCATGCAACACATGCACGCACGCACGCAACACACGCACGCACGCATGCAACACACACACGCACGCAACACATGCACGCATGCAACACATGCACGCATGCACGCAACAGACGCAGGCATGCAACACACGCACGCATGCAACACACGCACGCACGCAACACATGCACGCATGCAACACATGCACGCATGCACGCAACAGACGCACGCATGCAACACACGCACGCACGCAACACACGCACGCATGCAACATACGCACGCGCGCATGCAACACATGCACGCATGCACGCAACACACGCACGCACGCAACACACGCATGCATGCAACACACGCACGCACGCAACACATGCACGCATGCAACACATGCACGCATGCACGCAACACACGCACGCATGCAACACACGCACGCATGCAACACATGCACGCATGCAACACATGCACGCATGCACGCAACACACGCACGCATGCAACACACGCACGCACGCATGCAACACACGCACGCATGCATGCAACACACGCACGCACGCAACACATGCACGCGCGCAACACTCGCACGCAAGCAACACACGCACGCATGCAACACATGCACGCACGCACGCAACACACGCACGCACGCATGCAACACACACACGCACGCAACACATGCACGCATGCAACACATGCACGCATGCACGCAACACACGCACGCATGCAACACACGCACGCATGCAACACACGCACGCACGCAACACATGCACGCATGCAACACATGCACGCATGCACGCAACACACGCACGCATGCAACACACGCACGCATGCAACACACGCACGCACGCAACACACGCACGCATGCAACATACGCACGCGCGCATGCAACACATGCACGCATGCACGCAACACACGCACGCACGCAACACACGCACGCATGCAACACACGCACGCACGCAACACATGCACGCATGCAACACATGCACGCATGCACGCAACACACGCACGCATGCAACACACGCACGCATGCAACACACGCACGCACGCAAACACATGCACGCACGCACGCAACACACGCACGCACGCATGCAACACACGCACGCATGCATGCAACACACGCATGCACGCAACACACGCGGCTTGCAACACACGCACGCATGCAACACATGCACGCACGCACGCAACACACGCACGCACGCATGCAAAACACACACACGCACGCAAAACACGCACGCATGCAACACACGCACGCACACAGCGCAAACACACGCAGGCATGCAACACACGCACGCATGCAACACACGCACGCACGCAACACACGCACGCATGCAACACACGCACGCACGCAACACATGCACGCACGCACGCAACACACGCACGCACGCAACACACGCACGCATGCAACACATGCACGCATGCACGCAACACACGCACGCACGCAACACACGCACGCATGCAACACACGCACGCATGCATGCAACACACGCACGCACGCAACACGCGCACGCATGCAACACACGCACGCACGCACGCACGCAGCACACGCACGCATCCGCGCCACACACGCATGCACGCATGCAACACACGCACGCATGCAACACACGCACGCATGCAACACACGCACGCATGCAACACATGCACGCATGCACGCAACACACGCACGCATGCAACACACGCACGCATGCAACACACGCACGCGCGCAACACACGCACGCCTGCAACACATGACGCACACAGCACACGCACGCACGCATGCAACACACGCACGCATGCAACACATGCACGCACGCACGCAACACACGCACGCACGCATGCAACACACGCACGCATGCAACACACGCACGCACGCACGCACGCAGCACACGCACGCATGCACGCAACACACGCACGCACGCACGCAACACACGCATGCAACACATGCACGCACGCACGCAACACACGCACGCACGCATGCAACACACGCACGCATGCAACACACGCACGCACGCACGCAACACACGCACGCACGCATGCAGCACATGCACGCACGCACGCAACACACGCACGCATGCAACACACGCACGCATGCAACACATGCACGCATGCACGCAACACACGCACGCATGCAACACACGCACGCATGCAACACACGCACGCACGCATGCAACACATGCACGCACGCACGCAAACACACGCACGCATGCAACACATGCGCGCACGCACACATCACACGCACGCACGCATGCAACACACGCACGCATGCAACACACGCACGCACGCAACACACGCACGCGCGCATGCAACACATGCACGCACGCACGCAACACACGCACGCACGCATGCAACACACGCACGCATGCAACACATGCACGCACGCACGCAACACACGCACGCACGCATGCAACACACGCACGCATGCAACACACGCACGCACGCACGCACGCAGCACACGCACGCATGCACGCGAACACGCACGCACGCGCGCAACACACGCATGCAACACATGCACGCACGCACGCAACATACGCACGCACGCATGCAACACACGCACGCATGCAACACACGCACGCACGCACGCAACACACGCACGCACGCATGCAGCACACGCACGCATGCAACACATGCACGCACGCAACACACGCACGCGCGCAACACACGCACGCATGCAACACATGCACGCGTGCACGCAACACACGCACGCATGCAACACACGCACGCATCCAACACATGCACGCACGCACGCAACACACGCACGCACGCATGCAACACATGCACGCACGCACGCACGCAGCACACGCACGCATGCACGCAACACACGCACGCACGCGCGCAACACACGCATGCAACACATGCACGCACGCACGCAACACACGCACGCACGCATGCAACACATGCACGCACGCAACACACGCACGCACGCAACACACGCACGCATGCAACACATGCACGCACGCACGCAACACACGCACGCACGCATGCAACACATGCACGCATGCACGCAATACACGCAGGCACGCAAAACACACGCACGCACGCATGCAACACACGCACGCACGCAGGCACGCATGCAACACATGCACGCACGCAACACACGCACGCGCGCAACACGCGCACGCATGCAACACATGCACGCGTGCACGCAACACACGCACGCATGCGACACACGCACGCATCCAACACATGCACGCACGCACGCAACACACGCACGCACGCATGCAACACATGCGCATGCACGCAACACACGCACGCACGCAACACACGCACGCATGCAACACACGCACGCACGCATGCAACACACGCACGCACGCAACACACGCGCGCATGCAACACATGCACGCATGCACGCAACACACGCATGCAACACATGCACGCACGCAACACACGCACCCTGCAACACATGCACGCATGCAACACATGCACGCATGCAACACATGCACGCACGCATGCAACACACGCACGCATGCAACACACGCACGCACGCACGCACGCACGCACACGCACGCATGCACGCGACACACGCACGCACGCACGCAACACACGCACGCATGCAACACACGCACGCATGCAACACACGCACGCACGCAACACACGCACGCATGCAACACACGCACGCACGCAACACATGCACGCACGCACGCAACACACGCACGCACGCAGCACACGCACGCATGCAACACATGCACGCGTGCACGCAACACACGCACGCACGCAACGCACGCACGCATGCAACACACGCACGCACGCATGCAACACACGCACGCACGCAACACACGCACGCATGCAACACACGCACGCACGCACGCACGCAGCACACGCACGCATGCGCGCCACACACGCACGCACGCATGCAACACACGCACGCATGCAACACATGCACGCATGCACGCAACACACGCATGCAACACATGCACGCACGCACGCAACACACGCACGCACGCATGCAACACACGCACGCATGCAACACATGCACGCATGCACGCAACAGACGCACGCATGCAACACACGCACGCACGCAACACACGCACGCATGCAACACACGCACGCACACAACACATGCACGCACGCAACACATGCACGCACGCATGCAACACATGCACGCACGCACGCAACACACGCACGCATGCAACACACGCACGCATGCAACACATGCACGCATGCACGCAACACACGCACGCATGCAACACACGCACGCATGCAACACACGCACGCACGCATGCAACACATGCACGCACGCACGCAACACACGCGCGCATGCAACACATGCACGCACGCACGCAACACACGCACGCATGCAACACACGCACGCATGCAACACACGCACGCACGCAACACACGCACGCGCGCATGCAACACATGCACGCGCGCACGCATCAACGCACGCGCGCAACACACGCACGCCTGCAACACATGCACGCACACAGCACACGCACGCACGCATGCAACACATGCACGCACGCACGCAACACACGCACGCACGCATGCAACACATGCACGCACGCACGCATCACACGCACGCGCGCAACACACGCACGCATGCAACACATGCACGCACACAGCACACGCACGCACGCATGCAACACACGCACGCATGCAACACATGCACGCACGCACGCAACACACGCACGCACGCATGCAACACACGCACGCATGCAACACACGCACGCACGCACGCATGCAAACACACGCACGCACGCATGCAACACACGCACGCATGCAACACACGCACGCACGCACGCACGCAGCACACGCACGCATGCACGCGACACACGCACGCACGCGCGCAACACACGCATGCAACACATGCACGCACGCGCGCAACACACGCACGCATGCAACACACGCACGCACGCAGCACACGCACGCATGCAACACATGCACGCACGCAACACACGCACGCGCGCAACACGCGCACGCATGCAACACATGCACGCGTGCACGCAACACACGCACGCATGCGACACACGCACGCATCCACACATGCACGCATGCACGCAACACACGCAGCACGCAACACACGCACGCATGCAACACGCACGCATGCATGCAACACACGCACGCACGCAACACACGCACGCATGCAACACATGCACGCATGCACGCAAAACACACGCATGCAACACATGCACGCACGCACGCAACACACGCACGCACGCATGCAACACACGCACGCATGCAACACATGCACGCACGCACGCATCACACGCACGCGCGCAACACACGCACGCCTGCAACACATGCACGCATGCAACACATGCACGCACGCACGCAACACACGCACGCACGCACGCACGCACGCATGCAACACATGCACGCATGCACGCAACACACGCATGCAACACACGCACGCATGCAACACGCGCACGCATGCAACACATGCACGCATGCACGCAACACACGCACGCATGCAACACATGCACGCATGCACGCAACACACGCATGCAACACATGCACGCACGCACGCAACAGACGCAGGCATGCAACACACGCACGCATGCAACACACGCACGCACGCAACACACGCACGCATGCAACACACGCACGCACGCTACACATGCACGCACGCGCGCAACACACGCACGCATGCGTGCAACACATGCCCGCATGCAACACACGCACGCACGCAACACACGCACGCACGCGCGCACGCAGCACACGCCCGCATGAACGCAACACACGCATGCAACACATGCACGCACGCACGTAACACACGCACGCACGCATGCAACACGCGCACGCACGCACGCAACACACGCACGCACGCGCGCAACACACGCACGCATGCGTGCAACACATGCCCGCATGCAACACACGCACGCACGCAACACACGCACGCATGCAACACATGCACGCACGCACGCAACACACGCACGCATGCAACACATGCGCGCACGCACGCAACACACGCACGCAACACATGCACGCACGCACGCAACACACGCACGCGCGCGTGCAACACACACAACCCGCGCAAAACACGCACGCATGCGACACACGCACGCATCCACACATGCACGCACGCACGCAACACACGCAGGCCTGCAGCACAGGCACGCACGCAACACATGCACGCACGCACGCAACACACGCACGCACGCAGCACACGCACGCATGCAACACATGCACGCACGCACACATGCACGCACGCACGCAACACATGCACGCACGCATGCAACACATGCACGCACGCACGCATGCAACACATGCACGCACGCACGCACGCAAAACACACGCACGCATGCAACACATGCACGCATGCACGCACAAACACGCACGCACGCGCGTAACACACGCATGCACACAACGCACGCACGCACGCACGCATGCAACACACGCACGCATGCAACACATGCACGCATGCACGCAACACACGCACGCACGCATGCAACACACGCACATATGCAACACATGCACGCACGCACGCCATACACGCACGCACGCACGCACGCAGCACAGCACACGCACGCATGCACGCAACACACGCACGCACGCGCGCAACACACGCATGCAACACATGCACGCACGCACGCATGCAACACATGCAGGCATGGAACACACGCACTCATGCAACACATGCACGCATGCACGCAAAACACGCAGGCATGCAACACACGCACGCATGCAACACACGCACGCACGCAACACACGCACGCACGCAACACACGCACGCAGGCAACACACGCACGCACACAACACACGCACGCACGCAACACACGCACGCACGCAACACACGCAAGCACACAACACACACACGCACGCAACATACGCACGCATGCAACACACGCACGCACGCAACACACGCACGCACGCAACACACGCACGCAGGCAACACACACACACACAAAACACACACACACAACACACACACACACACAACACACACACAACACACACACACACACAACAGACACACACAACACTCACACAACACACACACAACACACACACACGCACACACACACACACAACACGCACACACACACACAACACACACACGACACACACACACACAACATACACACGCAAGACATGCGCACGCACGCAACACATACACACACACACACACAACACACACACGCACGCACGCAGCGCACGCGCGCACGCAGCACACGCACGCATGTAACACACGCACGCAGGCAACACACGCACGCACACAACACACGCACGCACGCAACACACGTACGCACGCAACACACGCACGCACGCAACACACGCACGCAGGCAACGCACGCACGCACGCAACACACGCACGCACGCAACACACGCACGCACGCAACACACGCACGCAGGCAACACACGCACGCACACAACGCACGCACGCACGCAACACACGCACGCACGCAACACACGCATTCGCGCACGCGCGCAACACACGCACGCACGCAACACACGCACGCACGCAACACACACAACACACACACGGAACACATACACACACACACACACAACACACACACACACACACACACACACAACACACACACACACACAGCACACGCAACGCACACACGCACGCACGCAACACACGCACGCACGCAACACACGCACGCACGCAACACACGCACGCACGCAACACACGCACGCACGCAACACACGCACGCACGCACACACGCACGCACGCACGCAACACACGCACGCACGCAACACACGCACGCACGCACAACACACACACGAACACACACGCACACACACAACACACACACACACACACACACACACACACACACACACACACACACACACACACACACACACACACACACACGCACGCACACACACACACACACAACAACACACACGCAACACATACACACAACACACACAACACAACACACGCACGCGCGCAACACACGCACGCACGCAACACACGCACGCACGCAACACACGCACGCACGCAACACACGCATGCACGCAACACACGCACGCGCGCAACACAGGCACGCACGCACACGCACGCACGCATGCAACACACGTACTCACGCACGCACGCAACATACGCACGCACACAACACACGCACGCACGCACGCACACAATACACGCACGCGCGCAACACACCCACGCACACAATACACGCACGCACGCACCATACGCACTCACGCAACACACGCACGCACGCAACACACGCACGCACACAATACACGCACGCACGCACCATACGCACTCACGCAACACACGCACGCACGCAACATACGCACGCACACAATACACGCACGCACTAACGCAACACACGCACGCACGCAACACACGCACGCACACAATACACGCACGCACGCACCATACGCACTCACGCAACACACGCACGCACGCAACACACGCACGCACGCAACACACGCACGCACGCAACACACACACACACAACACACACACACACACACACGCAGCACACGCACACACGCAACACACGCGCGCACGCACGCAACACACGCACGCACACAACTCACGCACGCACGCAACACACACACGCACACAATGCACGCACGCGCGCAACACACGCACGCACGCAACACACGCACGCAGCACACGCACGCAACATACGCGCGCACACAACACACGCACGCACGCACGCAACACACGCAGGCACGCACGCGCGCACGCAGTACAACTCATTCTAGAGCTTCACCTCCTCTGTGAATTTGGGACTTTCGCCTCCTCTGTGAATCTTAGAGTTTCTCCTCCTCTGTGAATTTGGAACTTTCGCCTCCCTTGCGAATTTGAGAGCTTCGCCCCCTGTGTGAATTTGAGACATTCGCCTCCTCTATGAATACGAGAGCTTCACCTCCTCTGTGAATTTGAGACTTTCGCCTCCACCGTGAATTCTAGAGCTTCACCTCCTCTGTGAATTTGGGACTTTCGCCTCCTCTGTGAATCTTAGAGTTTCTCCTCCTCTGTGAATTCTAGAGCTTCACCTCCTCTGTGAATTTTACAGCTTCACCTCCTCTGTGAATTCTAGAGCTTCACTTTCTCTGTGAATTCTAGAGCTTCAAATCCTCTGTGATTTTTAGACTTTCGCCTCCTTTGTGAATTCTAGAGCTTCACCTCCTCTGTGATTTTTAGACTTTCGTCTCCTCTGTGAATTCTAGAGCTTCACCTCCTCTGTGAATTTGGGACTTTCTCCTCCTCTGTGAATTCTAGAGCTTCACCTCCTCTGTGAATTTTACAGCTTCGCCTCCTCTGTGAATTTTAGAGCTTCACCTCCTCTGTGAATTCTAGAGCTTCACCTCCTCTGTGATTTTTAGACTTTCGCCTCCTTTGTGAATTCTAGAGCTTCACCTCCTCTGTGATTTTTAGACTTTCGCCTCCTTTGTGAATTCTAGAGCTTCACCTCCTCTGTGATTTTTAGACTTTCGTCTCCTTTGTGAATTCTAGAGCTTCACCTCCTCTGTGAATTTGGGACTTTCTCCTCCTCTGTGAATTTTAGAGCTTCACCTCCTCTGTGAATTCTAGAGCTTCACCTCCTCTGTGATTTTAGACTTTCGCCTCCTCTGTGAATTCTAAAGCTTCACCTCCTCTGTGATTTTTAGACTTTCGCCTCCTTTGCGATTTCTAGAGCTTCACCTCCTCTGTGAATTCTAGAGCTTCACCTCCTCTGTGAATTTGGGACTTTCGCCTCATCTGTGAATTCCAGAGCTTCACCTCCTCTGTGAATTTTACAGCTTCACCTCCTCTGTGAATTCTGGAGCTTCACCTCCTCTGTGAATTTGGGACTTTCGCCTCCTCTGTGAATTTTACACCTTCACCTCCTCTGTGAATTCTAGAGCTTCACCTCCTCTGTGAATTTGGGACTTTCGCCTCCTCTGTGAATTCTAGAGCTTCACCTCCTCTGTGAATTTTACAGCTTCACCTCCTCTGTGAATTCTGGAGCTTCACCTCCTCTGTGAATTTGGGACTTTCGCCTCCTCTGTGAATTCTAGAGCTTCACCTCCTTGTGAATTTGGGACTTTCGCGTCCTCTGCGAATCTTAGAGTTTCTCCTCCTCTGTAAATTCAGAGCTTCACCTCCTCTGTGAATTTTACAGCTTCACCTCCTCTGTGAATTCTGGAGCTTCACCTCCTCTGTGAATTTTAGAGTTTCACCTCCTCTGTGAATTCTAGAGCTTCACCTCCTCTGTGATTTTTAGACTTTCGCCTCCTTTGTGAATTCTAGAGCTTCACCTCCTCTGTGAATTTGGGACTTTCTCCTCCTCTGTGAATTCTAGAGCTTCACCTCCTCTGTGATTTTTAGACTTTCGCCTCCTTTGCGATTTCTAGAGCTTCACCTCCTCTGTGAATTTGGGACTTTCGCCTCATCTGTGAATTCTAGAGCTTCACCTCCTCTGTGAATTCTAGAGCTTCACCTCCTCTGTGAATTTTACAGCTTCACCTCCTCTGTGAATTCTGGAGCTTCGCCTCCTCGTGAATTTTAGAATTTCACCTCCTCTGTGAATTCTAGAGCTTCACCTCCTCTGTGATTTTTAGACTTTCGCCTCCTCTGTGAATTCTAGAGCTTCACCTCCTCTGTGAATTTGGGACTTTCTCCTCCTCTGTGAATTCTAGAGCTTCACCTCCTCTGTGAATTTTACAGCTTCAGCTCCTCTGTGAATTCTAGAGCTTCACCTCCTCTGTGAATTTGGGACTTTCGACTCCTCTGTGAATTCTAGAGCTTCACCTCCTCTGTGATTTTTAGACTTTCGCCTCCTCTGTGAACTTTACACCTTCACCTCCTCTGTGATTTTTAGACTTTCGCCTCCTTTGCGATTTCTAGAGCTTCACCTCCTCTGTGAATTTGGGACTTTCGCCTCATCTGTGAATTCTAGAGCTTCACCTCCTCTGTGAATTTACAGCTTCACCTCCTCTGTGAATTCTGGAGCTTCACCTCCTCTGTGAATTTGGGACTTTCGCCTCCTCTGTGAATTTTACACCTTCAGCTCCTCCGTGAATTCTAGAGCTTCACCTCCTCTGTGAATTTGGGACTTTCGACTCCTCTGTGAATTCTAGAGCTTCACCTCCTCTGTGATTTTTAGACTTTCGCCTCCTCTGTGAACTTTACACCTTCACCTCCTCTGTGATTTTTAGACTTTCGCCTCCTTTGCGATTTCTAGAGCTTCACCTCCTCTGTGAATTTGGGACTTTCGCCTCATCTGTGAATTCTAGAGCTTCACCTCCTCTGTGAATTTTACAGCTTCACCTCCTCTGCGAATTTGGAGCTTCACCTCCTCTGTGAATTTGGGACTTTCGCCTCCTCTGTGAATTTTACACCTTCACCTCCTCTGTGAATTCTAGAGCTTCACCTCCTCTGTGAATTTGGGACTTTCGCCTCATCTGTGAATTCTAGAGCTTCACCTCCTCTGTGAATTTTACAGCTTCACCTCCTCTGTGAATTCTGGAGCTTCACCTCCTCTGTGAATTTGGGACTTTCGCCTCCTCTGTGAATTCTAGAGCTTCACCTCCTCTGTGAATTTGGGACTTTCGCCTCCTCTGCGAATCTTAGAGTTTCTCCTCCTCTGTGAATTCCAGAGCTTCACCTCCTCTGTGAATTGGGACTTTCGCCTCATCTGTGAATTCTAGAGCTTCACCTCCTCTGTGAATTTTACAGCTTCAGCTCCTCCGTGAACTCTAGAGCTTCACCTCCTCTGTGAATTTGGGACTTTCGACTCCTCTGTGAATTCTAGAGCTTCACCTCCTCTGTGATTTTTAGACTTTCGCCTCCTCTGTGAACTTTACACCTTCACCTCCTCTGTGAATTCTAGAGCTTCACCTCCTCTGTGAATTTGAGATCTTCGCCTCCTCTGTGAATTTGAGAGCTTCGCCTCCTCTGTGAATTTTAGAGCTTCACCTCCTCTGTGAATTCTAGTGCTTCACCTCCTCTGTGATTTTTAGACTTTCGCCTCCTCTGTGGATTCTAAAGCTTCACCTCCTCTGTGAATTTTACAGCTTCACCTCCTCTGTGAATTCTAGAGGTTCACCTCCTCTGTGAATTTGGGACTTTCGCCTCCTCTGTGAATTTTACACCTTCACCTCCTCTGTGAATTCTAGAGCTTCACCTCCTCTGTGAATTTGAGATCTTCGCCTCCTTTGTGAATATGAGAGCTTCACCTCCTCTGTGAATTTTAGAGCTTCACCTCCTCTGTGAATTCTAGAGCTTCGCCTCCTCTGTGAGTTTGGGACTTTCACCTCCTCTGTGAATTTCAGAGCTTCACCTCCTCAGCGAATTCTAGAGCTTTACCTCCTCTGTGAATTCTAGGGCTTCACCTCTTCTGTGAATTTGAGGGCTTTGCCTGTTCTATGAATTCTAGAGCTTCGTCTTTGTAGCTGCCTTCTTTTACCTAAATCATTATGTGCTATCGCACATCTATCTTGAAATATATGAGTTCCATTTGCTTTAGTAACTTTGTGCATCATCCATTTACTTTAGCTTTAAACAGTCTGTGTGCTTTATCCAACTCGAGCTTTTCAGCCAGCAGTCGGTAGTTCCAGAAGGAACAATTGCTGGTAGGTGGGAGACCTGGGGACATTTCACGTGTGGCATTTTACGCTATTGTAATTAACAACTGTTGCTGCATCACGTCCTCAAATTCTTCCAAGTTTGCCATCATGCGTTCAGCGCTGCATTCATAAGATGTCTCATCTATGGATTCCTAATCGATAAAGGGTATCTTGGTAGACAAGAAACTGTGAGAACACGTGTATAAACTGCTCGGTTTTTCCCTGTTCCTCACATCCTCTCTACCCCAGCCTTTCTCTCATAGCGCCGTTTGTCTTTTGAAATATCATACTACGTTTATGGTTTTTATATCCAAGAGATTACAACCTTCTTCAAACAGCCGACATCCAGATGAACGATGAACCGGACGGAGAACGAAGGTTAGCGAGTTATTTTTACAGAAGTCTTTCACTCGTCTTGCAGTAATCTTCGCTTATGCAATGAGGTGACAAGCAAGAACGGACACTAGGACAACCTTAGCCGCCCGAGACGAACCCGCAGTCGAACTCTGCCTCCTCGGGCTTTCCACAATCACACTGTGTCCATCTCGCATTGCGAACAATGTGGCGGTTGCAGTTAAACGTGAGCACGTCAATCTTTTTCATATCTTCGCCATCTATACTCTATAATCATTTGATGTGGACTTGTTGTGCAGAAAAAAAGAAAATTACGTTGGTTACAGATGTCGAGGGAAGAGATGTGTTATAAAAAGTCTGAGTTTACTGCGGATACGAAGAGGTTTGTACGGATACTGTTATTATTTACTTAAAGAGAGTTCGAAAACGACAGCATGAAGCGTGTAATCGGGGACAACCCTTCGGAATCACCGTATGAAGGAATTTTTCCTGTAGCAGCTACGGCTATTTTATGTCCAAATTTCCGATGAGCGCTTCTCAATTTCGTTATTGAAGCGAAATATCGTTTTTTGAAGTTTTTATTTGATCTCATCATGTCTTGGAAAATCTCTTAACTTATTACGTCGCCAGCAATATTCTGAAGAATATCTTCGAGACTTAGTTATTCAAGGCAGTCAGCTATGTGAGCATTGAAAGTGTCAACGAACAGTTTTGCTGGTCGTCGAATAAGATGTACTAGCGGACTTGCTGTCGATGTGTCGCTGTAGTGTCCAAGCGGAAAAGATCCTGTTGCCCACACTATGTGTGTTAACGGAAAATTAGTTTTGGCATAATCGTATATGAGAAAACAATGATCTTCCGGGTAGGCGTTTAGACAAGACTCGTCTCACAAAGTAACTGTGAATACTGGAAGAGCTGTGTAAAAGATTGCACTAGGCACTATCTGAGTAATCGGCGTCCTCGGCCATCATCACGATATCATTATTTAATTCAAGCATTCAATCAATATGGCTGACTAAAAACTCGTTACTTTGAAGGAGAAAGAATCTGAGAGGAAAGCGAGGATGGAGGAGAAGAAACGAATCGTCGGAATGATTAATTCAACAAACCGATTTGGATGAAACGTATTAATTAATTATTAATTAATACGTATTAAACGTATTAAACGTATTAAACGTATTAATTCAACAATTCAACAATCATCCTACCCACCTAACTTCCTACACTATAGCTTGAATGCTTCCTGAATTAATGAAGATTTGGATGAAACGTACATAGATAAGTGGTCGCCTTAATGTCTGCTGGTGTAAATATAAAGATATGTTACTGCGTTAGATCAATAGAAGAGGAACGTTGACGAATTGCGGCGTTAATACACACGTGAGAGGAGAATGAATGCTTCCATCAGGAGGTCATTCCAAGACGAGAGGTGATTCGAGAACATCATAAAGGCTGACTGAATTGTGCAGTGAAACTGCAACTTCGGAATAGTTTTGCGGATTGGTCAGTGCTTCATTTATGCAAATGAGTTTGATTTTACCGCCTTTGTAAAGGAGCAAGGCCATTTTAGTTGTCCTAAAAGACGGTTCCGTTTGAACTGAGATTTTAGAAAAACCAGTGAGTTTTTGAAAGTTTTCTTGAACGTTACGATCTATTCGATAAGTTTTCCACATTCTCAAAGCGATCGGTTGTAAGGTATGGTCCGGGCTGTTGCGTAATATTTCTTCTGCAGGAAACTTTTTAGAAACATTCAGTTATCCACTACTGCATTGAAACTGATGCGTAATCATCCTACCCACCTAACTTCCTACACTATAGCTTGAATGCTTCTGAATTAATGAAGATTTGGATGAAACGTACATAGATAAGTGGTCGCCTTAATGTCTGCTGGTGTAAATATAAGAAAAAACTAGCGGTGGACAGCAAAGGTCGTTTGAAAGCGCACTAATGTTTCCTCCTTATTATACTCGAAAAATAGGTGATTGGAGTAAATGCTTCGTTTGCATTCAGCAGTTTCCCAGAATTACGATGAAATTTTGTTGATGAAATTGATGAAATTTTGTTGTTTGGATCTGATGACTCACTGCATTTGGAGGCAGGACTTTCAGCTTCTTTGCAGATGATGTTGTTCGACAAGGGCATCGAATCGCATGTAGAAAGGAACGCTATATTCAGTTGTCCTATAGAGGCGGCAGCGATTGACGTTTTTGGGGTCAGATGTCCAGTCCTGGTCGCTAATGCCACCGAAGAGGTTCGCTGTGTTGCTCGCAAGTTGTTTAGCCACAAATGTCGATGCATCCCCGGTTAGTGTTTTGTGTGCTTTCACAATGTTTTATTTGCCTTCAACGTTTTATGTATCCGGCTTATGTGTATGCTAGCTTCAGAAAAGGTTGGGAGCAATTAAATTTCTTGTAAAATTACTACCATATGCTATAGTTATTTTGCGATCAGTTGAGTAAGTAACAGAGGGTTCTGTGGGTAATTTATAGAAGTGCTCGGATTAGTCAAACGTAAGTGCAATGGCGCGGAAGATGGTGTGCTCGGTGAGAGGAATTTTCAGCTCAGAATCGAGAAAGCTGGCTTCTGATGAGGTGAAGAAAGAGCTGAGTTTGGTTCTCTCTGTGGTCATCTCTCTTGACCTCATTTAGCGTTTCGTCTTCTGGTCATGTTGACTTTCTTCCGTATCTAAAAGTAATCACCGTCCACTCAGCAAAAGGGCTCATTTTCAGTGTGCTTTGCATGTCGAATTCAGTAAATGGGAGACCTTTGTGGTAGCCGGGTTCTGTTTGCTTCGGTCACTGAGAGAATCACTTTACCGGGAAGTGCAAACGGTTTGATTTTTCTCGATTCAGAGCAGCGAATTCCAGCTGACGCGTGATTGTGCTCGTTGGTGGCTAAACAAGCTATACTCCATGTTGGACTCTGCGACTCGAGAAGTCGCACAAGAGATGAGACGTTACTAAACAAGAATTTCACCTCTTATCCCCATGTATCCATATCTGTCTATTAGCAGCGGGAATCGTTCAAGCCGCAGTTCGCGCGTGTGAAATGGAATAGTCCTGTTTAGAGGGCATTTTCGACGATATAGGTTTGAGTAGATGGCACAGATACCTCTGCTGCATCCACAGCTGTACAGGTTGGATAACAATCCATTAAACCTTTTTTTTCAGCGGAAACAAACATCTGAAAACAGACCATCATTTGGCAGAACTTCAGCGGAAACATCTAGGATGGAATGTACGAAAACGATTTATACATCTATTAGCATTCAGAAAGAAAGGATCGTCATCCACTAGACTGTTGAGGAGATTCCTCTGCTAGGGTCTTTGTAACTCGTTACGCACCGCCCCCAGTGATGTAATGTCGGAATAATTGGCTTTCGGGTCAGTTTTTTCAAGGAAGTATTGCCTGTGCATATCAGAAAGTCGCTGCATTACAGTTCTCATCTGCGCAAACAGCAGATTTAGACGTTGCAGATGAAACTACGCTGTACTGCTCTCTTTGTTAAAAGTGTGTGGGAAATGGAAATATTTAAGTCCATTTTCGTTTCGTTAGTTGGAGATTAGAAAATTATACACGTTGGAGGTAATTCATCACGGAGACGGTGCCAACAATGAGCAAACAACGAGTACTATGGGTAAACGAACTGTTATCGAGCACATATAGTAGCTAACGAGTCTCGAAAATCTTGTAGCAAAATGACCTTAGTTATGCACAACAATTACAGGTTTGACCAAACCACATCACCATTTCCTCCTCTGCAAACAACTGCGAATAATGTAATAGAGAACAACACGCGTGAGAATTCCTATAGGTTTATCACACGGTTTGCAAGAAGAGAAACAGCTGGATATATTTTTAAATATTCCCCCCCCCCCCCCCTACACACCACAACACAAAGAATACTTTTTTCGCTCTATTTTTCAAAACTTCAACAAAACCGAATACCTAAAGAATATCCATCATAACATCACAAGTAAATCAATGCAACAAAATTCCTCAACAGTGCAAAGTAAACATACATGACACAAGCAACAATTTAAAAAACTCAAAGGAAACAAAACAAGAACAGATAGTGAAATCTGGAAATAAATCGAAAGGACCACGAGGATCTGCGGCTTGAGTGTAACCGTCGGTAGGGTGATGTTCCGCGCTGAGCGGATGCGCCGTAACGTTTTTTCTGTTAGCTTAGCGATTGCAATTTCGCTAACCAGTCTTAGGACTGAGTTCGCGAACATCGTGCAGAGCCGTTCATCAGTTTGCTTCATTTTTAGTTTGGCGCGCGCAGACGTGCAGCGGGTAATGTACGTCCCACTAAATCCGTCAACAATCAACGGTTCCTTGTGTGTTACTTCGATGCCCAATTGCTGGACTATTTCTTCCGTGATGAATGAGCGTTCGCTCCCAACATCGAATAGCACTGGCATTTTGATCGTTTTTGTGTGTGGTGCATCGCCTCGAACCTCCACGAAGGTAGATAGAATTAATACCGTTTTGTCCCGCTCTTGCCGTTCGGGCGTCGCAACAGCCGCCACCGTGCGAATCGTCTGAGTGTGGGTTTTTCCGACAGAGTCCTTCTCTTTCCCCTGTTGCGATCGATGTCACGTTTTACGGAGTGCCGTAGGATGTCCCTTGCGCTTGCAATGGTAGCAGAATAATTTCGTGTACAATCGTTTTGATTATGGCTCCCTCTGAGACACTCGAAACAAAGGCGTAACTGCGGAGAGCTGTCAAAGCGCACCTTCAAAGTGGTAAAGCGTGGACAAATATCGGCCCAGTGTGGTTCACTACAAAACGCACATACCTGTCGAGTAAGGTCGTCCCGTCTGCCCTTCCCCTTGATTTGTCCTTTCGCTTGTGCGGGTAGTGCAGAATTGTGGTGTAAACTTTCTTCTCGTTTTACACCTCCCAGATTTCTCTGTTCTCGCCTTCCTACTGCCTTTGAACTTGCCGACCCTCATGCGTCAGTTTCTCTATAGTCGCAGTTCGCATGTTCTCCCTGATGCGCACTATAACTTGAAGTTTGTCCCTCAATTTTCGGACGTTCCAGGCTGCAACGGCTTCTTTAGCTTGCTCGACTTCCAACAGCGCCCAACGCAGTAGCCGTTTTTCAATGCGATGCTCGGTTTGCGAGTTGTCGATGTTCTCCCACTGTTGCTCCAGTTGTTGTAGAATACGTTCGACGTTCCCTAGTGCCAATAAGAGACGTATAATTCGTTAAATCATATGCAGTTCCTTGTTTGCCGAAATGTTTCTTCTGTTCCAAGACCCACGTGTCCTTCTTTTCCAAATGAGCCACCTGGAAGATAATTATAACATCAGCATCACCTAGCAATGATAATATCATCACGTCCAATACTGAAATTATAATTATATGCGGAGTCGACCTCGCAGTCAGATTTCCCCCCTTCATTTGAGCGCTCACTGTGGCACAGCGCATGCACTGTTTCCTATGCAATAGAGGCAACCGACAGGTTTATACTCGGGTAAATAAACATCTGAAACAATTTATATTTCACATTGCCTATTATAAATGTGACGTCAATCTACGGAAAAATGCCGTTAAAGTTCGTCCAGTCATTCGCATACTTAGGAGGTGATCCGACGGCTTACGTGGTGAGATCTTGCGGTCTTTTAAACAAACGCTAGTGAGAATAAAAAAATACACTCGATAATTTTAAACAATATGGCAACAATAATTATCTCCAATCTCATATCTTCGGCGCACTTCATAATCTCATTAGAAATTTCCTGGAAATATAAATTATCACTGCAATATTTAAACGTTATTTCAATGCAATAATCTCTTACATAAGGGCACTTAAAACGGAATAATGGCACCTGGAAGCTCATTTGTTATAGTAACGCGCAGGCAGTAGTCGTTTATTAGGAACAATAAGATTTGCGCCGTATTCGTTTATTAGGAACAATAAGACACATTAGGATCACTCACTTCTCCTTTGTTCATCTCAATACGGCTAAACGAATACCTTTTAATTTAATATTCATACCCTCAAAATATGTTTTGTCGGATATTCTTCCGTTACTGCTCTATGGCATCATCTTGACTTACTTCAAACTATAGAACACCTTAAAAATAACTTCAACCAACAAAGACATAATACACATATCATATTAAGATACTTTACATTGAGTGAAGCATTTCAAACCCGCTTAACTTGATTTCTTCACACAGTTTAAATGCTGTCGATAAGTAAAGAAGTTAGCATTTGAAATGCAAAAAATGATCATCTTTAGAGTCGACAGCAAAGATTAGCGAACATCTCCGCAAATTTCCCTTCAGAAGAGATAATTAATTTTAAAAACCCTGGAGCCGGCAATCAACATGCCGATATAAATACATATAGATGTGGATAATTGAATGCACATTACGAGCATATTCTATGCCGCTTCCTGATTTCCGTTTAGTAACGTCGCAAATACACATATGGACGTCTCAACACCATTCACGTTCACAAAGAGACAACAGTCGATGCAACGACGAATTAACAGGTGCGTTGTTAAAATATCGCAATTAATGACAATTTCGTAATCCTCCCCTTCTCATCCCACCCCCTACTAAGAGCATTTTAGAGAAGCATGATGAAGTCAAATTCGGTCTTCCATCCTCCCTCCCTTCCACTTTCGGTGCAAAAATAGAGGGTATAAAGGCTATAGACGCATATATCATGAAAATCATAAAACATATCTATTAAGAGCCAAGAGGACCTTCTAAGTATTACCGACACATATCAAAATTACTAAAAGCGAATATGCCCTTGCTTAGGAAAAGAAACAGGGGCGACGTTATGTCAGTTTAGTTTATCGTGATCCACTTGAAAGCTATAACGTCGGCCAGGCAACTCTTTTATAAAAAGTACGCCTATGATTTTGCTTACGACAAAGTAATAAAGTATCTGTAACTTTAAAAGCATATATTCAATTTGCCTCAAACAGGCCAAGTTGCCGGGATGGGAATCGAACGCGGGTGCGCGCGCATTCGTAGAAACGTAAAGCATCAAAGAATTCGAGCAATAAAAACCGATGATCCACGCCATAGCCTTCGATATAAAAAACGACTGCATGCTACAGGAGTTGGTACAGAAAAATTTGGTACCTCACTTAAAACATACATTCAACAACTGCAGTCAACAAACACAGCCCCTCTGCTTCCGCCACCGCCATCATTTAAAGGTGGCGGCTCACGCACAGAAGTCCCATATCGATAAAGGGCGCCCAGCATAGCTGTTCGTTGCCTTCCTGTGGGTTAACGACATTAACTGTGACGAATGTCCCGCAGATGAATCAACCATGATAAAGATATCGTGGAATATTATAACGCATAAGCTCACATAATAACTTTTAACAGTGTGTCATAACTAATGGTCCACCTCTACATAAATGCCCACAGAGGTGGATGGGTCGCACATAAATGTCCGTATGGGCGGACAGGTCGCACGAAGATACATCGGTCACGCAACCACCAACACAGATGTGATCGACAGCGAATCTATTGCTTCGCTTAAAATATGCCCCCATTTATTACTAAACCTCAACGTTTCATTAACGTACAGCAATTAAACAGTGCCGATAAAACAACTAATAAACATGAGATAAACGATGCCGATACTATACCTTGTCATAAATTCTACTAGCCCTCACAACAAAAAAGCCGTAAGTAATAGAGAGCGAAATTCGATCTACATATATAAGACGAAGAAATGAAAAATATCTCTCAGGGAGCAAAAATTTATAAAAAACAATTCAAAGCATTAAAAAAACGATTTCATCTAAATTAAGTGGTTCATTTTGTAATTTGAAAAAAAAAATTCGTAATCGTACCTTTACTGAACCAAATCTACCTCACCGAAAAAAATCCTTCAAAAACATTCCTATCAAGGACCATACAGCTTAACATCATATCACATCAACCCAAGCTGATCGTCACAATAACTGATCCACCTCAACTAATGCCGACAACGGCGAGGGAGATTACTATAAATCCCTTCCCTTCGCCCATTCCCTTAACAAAATGAGGTGTTTTTACAATCAGCAAACCAAAAATCTATCTCGCATTTTGAGTTTCCCTGGGAGGTAGACGGGGAAGGAGTGGGAAGAGTTCTCTTCAGCTCTTTGAAAAATTGAAGTTATAAGAATATAGATAGTCCCTCCGCTCCATCACAGGTCCAAGAATATAATCCCTTACTTATCGACGATTCTCAATCTTCAAATGCTTACAATGAATTTTATAATACCAACTGTACTACTACAATCTCATTTGCATTTATAGCACAAATGGAAATCATTTCATATATTATCATCTTAATCGACGCTCACCACAGTGCAATAGCCATTACTCAGAAATACTCCCTGGTTAATGCATACATTCAGTATGGTCTCACCAATGGCCGTCAAAATACATATACTCGGAAACCGAGTACATTCACGAAGAACGTCATCAACGATATCAACATTAGTCATTAATTCATCTATATCCTATAAGAAAACAGCCGTCTTATTACATCGGCGCAACGAAGCGATTTATATTTCTCATAAACAGAATTTAATATATCATCGGATAAAAACTACAGCTAAAGAGGTATTCAAATTGACTTCCAAGCACATACTACTTCAAATCATGTCAGTCTTTGGGCACACATCTTTTGACTAATATTTCAATTCCAACCTCGACTCCCTCCTCCCCCTTCCCCCCCCCTCCCACCCCTCCCGTTTCTCCTCCCAAATCATTCCACCTTTTATTTGGAACATGAGCGCTTAAGGATGGATTTTCAGTGGTATACTATACTTTATTATACTCAGAAAATAATCCTCTTTCCTCCTATCATACCAAAAACTTAAAGTCTGATCGTCCCACCGATCGTTCCAAAAAACCACTACCTTGATTCATAGAGTACCAACATTAGTCCTACGTCAATATGTCTTTCTCACTTTGAAAAGGTAACGCGAACCAGACATCAGATTTACTACATTTCATAAACTTACGCCCATAATATTAGTGTATTAAGAAAAACGGCGACGCAATGACGCTATCACAAATTAGTCGACATTAGCGAGTGTGAATGAGTGACATCTTCGTCACTGCCTCCCAATAAGCGAAAACCGTTTCCTGTATACAGTGCTCTCGCCTCCCACTCTCTAATTTAAGGATAAACACGCGATTACAGACCTATCTGATTCCATAATCTTCCTCTCCACGATCTCACTTTTATAACAGAATTGAAAAACTAGCGACCATTGAAAAGAAAATGAAAAAAAAATACCTTAAAATACTTCCTAATCAACCTTTGTAAAGAAATAACCGAAACATTTTCGATGCATGAACGAAAAAAACCTCGAAAACCATCTCTCCTTATTTCCGTCCTCTCTATAAAATGTAAGAAAGATTTCGACAACATCCTTCTTATTTCGGATTTTACGTCCTCCCAAGGATTAATTACCGTACAGCCTAGATTTTAGCTTCTGAGCTTCAGAGTCGATATTCAATCTTACTCTTGCAACTAAAGTACCATCGTAAACCAATTAAAAATCGTTCAAATAGTTTCCCACCAAGTCTTCAGCGACAAAAAAACAATTATTACAATTGAAGACTGTTCAGTGCAAAAGCAAAGAGGAAAGGCCCGGCGAATCTGATTCATGGGTAATCAAGAAAACAAAAAAGAGAGTGGGGGGGAGGAAGTCAATCAAGAGATGGGATAGGGTGAGGAGGGTGAGGAGTGACGGGACAGAAAAGACTCACGACAACCTCAACTGCAAAAACCAGAAGACAGACAACGGAAAAAGGCTTATTGAAAGGCGCTTCAATTTTACATAATACAACCAAATTACTTGCATCCTTCCATAGAAAATAAGAATATTTCAAAAATGAAAAAAGCCATTGTCATGGCAGACTATTATCACATAACGTTTGCTTTCAACTAATAAAACGAAACGTGATTTCATCAAAAACAAGGCTAAAAAACGATGAATCACATCTCGCAATCTCCGATTTTCGCGCATAAAATCTTATGATTTCCGATTCTCAGGTTTAAAACCAGACAATTCCCAGTCATTGGTGTTGAATTCTCAAAAACTGGATATAGCTATTTTCATGCAGCGAAAAACAGTTCCTTAATATCTTCCAAAAGTAACAAATTAAAGGAAAGAAACTGCAGGAGATTTTATTCAGATACCACAACTTTCAATCTCTATACCGTACTAGAGTTGATGTAATTCATCTCTTTTCCTCCTCCCTACCCCTAAAAACAGTATGCACCACGATATCCTATATCACAGGTGGTGCTTTCCATCTGGCTCATCTAAAATGCCTGCTCTCCTCTCATAACACACGAACGTAATTTCATTACAAATAGGCAAATAGCCCTATCTCATAACACACGAACGTAATTTCATTACAAATAGGCAAACAGCCCTATCTCATAAAACAAACGTCACGAATGCAACGTTACTACCCCCTGCCGGTAAACTCTAAAAGCAGCGAATCCCCTCCCCCTCTCAAATTAGAAGCTGGAGAATCGAAAGGAACAGAGGATGTCTAACACAGCAATGTACTACATTTTCTATAGACTCGTTTTTCAAAAAACCCAAAATAATAGAAAAATTTGACGCCTTTCATAGCTTTCAGATGCCGATCTAGAACTACAATAAACCATTAGAAAAATTGTAATAAAACGATTGTTTGCATTGAAAACCCTTTCAAATACCCGCAAATCTCTTTAGGCTAGCTATAAGTGCTGTCAAAATGCGAACGCATAAATCAAGCCAGCAAAAAATGAACAAAACAATTCCAGAAACGTCTAAAATGATAGCCAACGACTTAATTTTTCGACTACACTAAATAAAGCAAAATTAAGAGGGAAAACGAATATTTATGGCGAAAAGGGGGAGGGAGCATATCCGAAAAACTTTCGAATAGATGAAACGACTCCGAAACAAAAAAAAAATTCTGATGAAAAATATTATGAAAAAATTGACGAATCTTCGTAAAAATATACAATACGATCAATCAATAAACGCCCATGCATGTGTATGCTTCAAGCATAGGTCAATCATTTGTGCAATGAGCTTACTCAAAAATTAGCTTTCCCAGACCAAAATCAACAAACAAATACATTTCAGGAGCTAATGAATCAACGCAACAGCGCCGACTACGAGGAACAACGATGGGCTCACTATACGGAATGTTTTCTATCGGGAGCCAAGTTTCCCAGCGATGACCACCTTACCCGCCACTTCAACGTACTTACCAAATTTCTCCTAATGCAGTAGATCATATTCGCGAATGTTTTTTACGCACACACACGTCAAACGTGTAAACCAATGTAATTGTTCCCACTAATTTTTTCACAACAACGATAAAATTTGCATTCATATCTTGAATAACCAAATCGACGGAACTAGATAATCCGACTTAAGAAAAATCTGCAGAGATCAGACTGTCTCATCTACCAAAGAATTATATCACCCATTCTCCAAGTGTGCTAACATTCCTTAATAATATTAAATAATTTTCCATGAGGAAAGGCAAATAGAAATTAACGCACTGTGGCTGCTTCAAATATGTCGCTAAAAGACGATCACTGCACCACTGCTTAATATAAACGTATACAACTAAATCCGCTTCCACATTTTATAGCAAATACAGAGAAAATAAGACTCTGCGTAAAATCTCTCTTCAGTACCATCCCTCCCTCTCTTTTATTTAAGCATTCGCGTGGTAAAGCTAGTTTAAAAGACCACTGGCAGTAATTGCCAAATTCACTAATTCCGTTATATCAATTCACCATAAACTGCTGATCTAATCCTTAAAAACTTCCTTTCCATTTATGTTAATCATATAATTAAACTCGACCGAATTCAATTAAAAGCAAAATAAATGTGCGTAGCACATCGAAAGGATATTAAATTTTATACGGATCATCATCAAATAAATTCTGCCTTGATGAAAAGAAGCATCCACAGGCTACAGGTAACTCCTCTCACCAGTTACCTGTAACACTCCTCTTGATTAGCGCATTTATTGAAAGAAAACTCAATAGAAAACACGGTGTTCATTTGACTATACATCGTGGAGCCGAATCAGGTGCACGGGACCAGATTCAAACCGGTCCCCCAAGTCAATACTTCCCTCACCAACGCAACAAAACATCATCCTCTTGTTCGCTGCAGCCACAACCTCACAATTTAGTCCCCTTCATATATTGCCTTCTTTCGCATATGCTCGAGCAACATTTATGGAAAACCCGCGCGCATCCCTCATGAGAGTAGTGAAAGAAGAGGAAAAAGAAAGAAAAAAAAGATAGCAATGAAGAACAACGGTACGATAGAGCGATACTGACTTGCTATTAGAAAAAAACAAAGAACAAAAAACACAAAGACAATGCGCGCTTTTACAGTTAAATAAACGTCGGCTCATTTCACAAAGATAACGAAGGAACTCACGCTTGCACCGGCCCTCACTTCCAAGGCAGTCGCAAATTTCACATCTTTGACTCCTATCAGTTTCGTCACAGGGCCCTCCACTCGACATCGATCAAAATTCGGGTATGGATCCTTGAAGACAAACTTGAGTTGCTGATATCTGAAAGCGAACTGCATCTATAAATGCATTAAATAAAAATTCGTGGGACCAAAAACCCATCTTTTCTCGTAATATTTACAATTCGTTAATTTCACATTCACTATACACTAACACGAAATATGAGATCTCAAAATAGTAATAGATGACTCCAGGGGTAAACACTTCTAACGACTCCGGAGTCGAATCCAACAGTCAATTGAACGAAAGGAGAAGTGAGCTGTCGATTCCTTTTCCTTTCGCAGCCAAGAAAAGCGATATTTGCATCCTTAGAGATCGATAGTGTGAATAACGAAAGAACATCCAATATAGCACAGTCGTGATTGCACACAACATGATTTTACCACGTGCATCGACGTAGCCCGATTGAAGGCGTTATCGTGGAGCAACCCTTCCTCCTTCCGTAACATAATTGCGAAAGTGTAAGCACCTGCATAACCAAATATTCATCAACTCCGCTCCCCCTCAAAAATCGCCAACTTCAGAGCCAAAACCTTTCCTCCCAATTTTCACAGTCCCAAAAAACTTAATATTTAAGCACCGATGCGGAGATTTGAATAAGAAGTGAGTGCTACTTTTCTACCTCGAGCAATTACTTCCACACAAACTTGAGAAAAAAAGTTTGTTATAAAAACTTCGCCACGTTCATCAATTTCTGGTAAGACTTCCACTGCTCAATGAAAATTCAGCTCCATATCAGAATATTCAGCTATAAGCAATAAACTCATCTTTGAATAATTAAGTCATAAAAATTGATCTTGAAAACCCGATAGAGTACCGCACGGAGTCAAATGCAACAAACGAACAAACCTCGCTTCAAAGCTACCAACAGCATCAGTGAGTTTCTGTTTCTCGACGTGTAATTTTTGTAACTTTTCCGATTTTTGTGCTTCTGACTGCTCATCGAAGTGCAATCTTTCGAGGTCGACCTGCAATACATATAGATCCATCTCTTTTCTTTTCTTCGAGATGCCCGTTGCATACAGAAAAGTTGAAGTAACAGAAAAGACATCTTCCCTATACGTTATCCGAAGAAGTATTCAGCACAAAAATTTTCATCAACTATATGAAATAAGAAAAAGGCTTGATCAGTTACCAACAAGAATTGAGCGATGATAAACAAGTTATAGGATTTCATTTTGAAAGAAAAATAAAAGCAACGAGAAATGTATATAATATTTGAATTATTTCATTAAATGTGACATTTCTTGAGAATTTGAAATTCACATACAATCAACAACTTCTTCTTCGATAGTTTTCAGCAAAAACTGCAAAAAAAAGCAACGGAAATTTTGTTGCAAAACGATAACTATAAAGATATATTAGATCCCCTTGGTGAAGCTTTAAATTCATCGAAAAACAGCGCAAAACGCAATAATAAACGATTTTATTCACCTGAAAGAAATGATCTAAAAATTGAAAAAAATTCCCCCTCACGTTATTCTTTATTCAGTTTTGGCACTTCTGTTGAGCTGTGCTATCCGGGATGATTCGGTATAAGCGGGGTGGATGGGGTACTGGTGGGTCTGTTGGCGCATAACGAAGCCGGAAATGACGGGAGCTAATCTCAAGGGGATTGGATTTACTAGAGAAGTCATCATCGAGCAGTACACTGAACAGCAATAATGATGGGTTTCTGACCGGTGCTCATCAGTATTGCTAACAAGTGCTTAGATAGAACAAAGAAACAACGAACCTCGATATTTCTAAACTCTTCCTCCAATTTTCCTTTTTCGTGCTCATCGCTCGCAGACTGCCCCGCCATTCCTTCAGTTCTTTCCTCTTCTTTGCCAATGACGGCTCCAACTGCTTGAATCTGCGGGGACGAATAGACAAATGAAAAACAGTTGGAATTTATCTCACCTCAAACCTCGTTATTTTTCGAACTATAATTGTCAAGCCCCATACTGGCACTTTTCCCTCCTCCAAAACGTCCAAATGTGAAGGTTATCTCCCCAATTTATTATAAATTTTAATTGCACTTTATTGACGCCATCACTTCAAATTTCTATTACCGCTGCTGTAGAATGATTACTTCATAATAAATGAACCCAGGCGGAAAATATTGCGCGGAAATATCGATGTTGCCACAAAAAGTACTAACGGAAAAAGATAGAAAAAAATTGGAAGCTTGACTCCTGTTGCCATAAAATTATTAAACAGAAAGTGGCAATGAATCGCTAAACGAATAAAAAGGCTCAATTAACAACAGGATAGAGATTTGAAAATACACAAAAACAATTCTGTCGTGCAAAAATGTCCAAAACACTATGAATAAACCTCATCTCGGCCTTCTTCACTTTTGTTTCGAGCTCACACAAAGCACTTCGTTGCGCTGAGAACATATCGCTGCGTTATTATATGTACATATACAAACATACAGTACCATACCTTTAATATCTCACTATAGAATAACATAATCGCTCATGGGTTTTTTCCTGAAAACGAACAGCTTTTTCAAGCTTTCAGCTTTTTCAGTCAATGGTCAAAAAATCCCGCCAGGTAAACAGCCGTCCCAGATTTCTATCCAAAAATAGCATTACAATCGACACATTAAGAACCGCGAAAAAAAGATATATGTGATATTTACTAAATTAATTACAAGTGAAGTAATCATACAAGCTCATATACCCGAGCTCCACCTCTCTATTTCACACTAAAAAACCCACATGGCTTATACTGCTACCTGCGAGTTGCGCATCCAAAGTGACAGCGGCGCCATGCTCATCGATTGTCATACCCTTCGCCAATGCTTCGATCTTATTTCTGGCTCTCCTTTTGGCCTTTTCTGCCTCCTTGTCACGTTTTTCTTCCTCCCCACTATCCGCCACCAATCTCACCAACGCCGCACTTTTCTCCTCCAGCGCATTCTTATCCTAAAAATGGCACTGATTTATTACACGATCTTGCAATTCAACCTCAGTTTGCGGTATGTGAGAATTCGAAACTTCAGATTTCCCTCACCATGCACCCGCAACAGAGACTCAGCCTGGCATTAACTGCAATCAAGATGGCAAAAGTGAGTGGTCTTCTCCATCTTTTCTTGGCTTAATCCGCCCAGACCATAATCCACTCTCATACCGCCCACTGGAAGGACTAACTTTCCACTCCAAATGCAATATTGAAAGACAACTTGCCGTGTGATTATCATCAGATGTGATCGATCCATTCACAATCTGAATCAAACACAGCCACGAAAGGTTACTTCATCACCTGGTGATAACAAATGAAAACTACACTGATTCCAAGAAGGCGGGCATAGGAATGAATTTATACAATTGTCTTTTGCAACGCAAGGACTTTAAAGATAGCTGCCAGAAAAGGATTGAGGATGAAGCATAGGGTAAGGGGAGGGGAAAGGAGGAACTAAGAAAGAATAACATGAGGAGGAGAAAAGAGAACATGGAAAATAGGTTGCATATAGAATAATTTCTATTCCAAATAAACAAAACGGTTTGAGAAAAAGAAAAATGATGAGCAGCGCCGATAGAAATACGAATGCATTCAAAAAAACCAACCGAATCTTTGCTGCACGATCGGCTTTCTTCTTCTACTCGTTGACCCTCTCTTTCACTGCATCTCTTCTTGCTTCCACTGCATTCAATGCGTCTGTCAACTCTTTTACGTGTTCCTCTATTTCTTTTCTCTCACCACTATTCTTCTGAAATATGAATTATTTCTGAAACATTCTGAAATTTCTTCTCGTCCTTATATATCATCAAAATGGCCTCATTACAAAAAATATATATGGATACAATTTCTTTCGTTGATGAAAATTGGAGGATAATAAACATTCATGGAAAACGAAGCTGTAAAAAAAATAGTCTATTGACAGAAAGATTCCCTCCCCTCCCCCCCCCCCCCCCCCCCCACACAGAAATAGCATTTCCAAGACAATATTTCAACACAGGAGGCAAAGAACAGCACCAATATAACCGAATCCATAACATTAAAAAATATACAAGAAGCACTAACATTTTTCTTGCTTTCCCCCCTCTCTCTAACAGCCGCTTCCTTCTGTCCAAGTTCTTGCTTCATTGTCTCGACCCTGGCTCCCAGCTCCCTTTGTTTCGCGACCACCCTCTCTCTTTCGCTCTCCAAATGCACACGTTTCCCCTTAAATAGAAAGATTACAAATCGGTGAACAATTCTGCATCCGTTTCGATCACCGAATTTTCTCCCTTCCTCACTACTTTTCTAGTGCGAAGGAGATAAGTCAGCCGATTACACTCATCTAAAACCTCTGGAATTCAGATTAAATGACCACGAATATCCGATTCATCACTTCCACATTTGCCCTTCTAGATCCGGATGATAGCTGCCCATAGAATCTATACTGCCTTTTAAATGATTTAAACATTCCTCCAATTCTCACATATCGTCATAGATAACCCTTGTCATATATAATAATCACTTGTTTCAAAAATGAAGCCATAAATACCGATAACATTTCATTCCGAAGGTAAAATCTTTCTCCCTGTCGCTTCGTATTTCTGAAAACAAACCTCAGCGAATCCATTTTATCGACAGCTCAGGTAAAATAAATTCGAAAAAAATAGTGAACATTTGTAATCAACACAACAAACTTTCAACAAAAACCAATTGCGGAAAAAAATTCTTCAACAACCACTTTAGTCCTCCTTTCAGTTTATTAGATCTTCCGATAAAAATTTCCCTGAAGTGAATAAATAATTAAATACCTGATTGCTGACAACGTCGAAACCGACCAATTTACGTTCTATCACCTCAATTTCACGATTAATTTTCTGGAATTCGAGTAGTTGTTCCTATCTCGCCGTAACTTCTCCACATAAGGAATTATATCTTCGTTAAGGAGCTGAAATTTTGATCATAACTGAATATTCGTCGGAGCCAACTATTCAATCCCGGAAGTTTCGGAAATAAGATTCAATTTGACAAGAGAAATTTATGGCGATGAAACCCGATCTAACTCCCGTTCACGTCCCTTCGAAACCAACGATACATGGAGGATAGAATCGCAACCGAACCGCACCCTCGCAAGACGCCAAATGAACACATCCACTCACCTCCGCTATTTATACCCACTCACGACCGTAACTGAAAGGAAAATGCCCCACCCTCAAGAACATTGCTCCACCTGAGGGACGGTCGTCGAAGGAATGGCGCCAAAATTGAGTAAGTTGCACACCGTGTTATATTGACTATACTTAAGTATCATCGCAGTATATCGATATTTGAAAAAGACACTAATAATAAACGACAATGGGGTCCAGTTTAGATCGAAGGATGAGGCTGAAAGAAGCGGGCAATTGGGAATCGGTGAAAGTTAATATGATCTAGATGATCTGAAAGGAAAGCGGCATTTGATCATGAATTTATATCTCCCCACTTCTTTAATGCAAAAAGCGGCAAACAAATTTTATCATTGCCTCCATTATTTAGTGTGCACTTTAATTGATCAACTAGCCAATTTCAACGTCAATTATCTCTAAAACGCTTTTAATACCAGAAAATATGAATAAAAACGTTAAAACAATGGAGATAGTTTACAGCATGGCGTGGAAATCACGCAGAAGGGCCTCATTGAAAGCATCAAACAAAATATAGCATAATGTGAAAATCAAGCTCTATATCGTTCAAAATACATAACAACAACGAAATCTATGTTCGTCAATCTGATTCGTTTAACACAAAAGTTCTTAATAAAATGCTAATAGTACTGATCTCTTTGGAAACCCACTTCACAAATATATAACGCATACGAAGTGGACATTCTGTTATAAAAAAAATGTGGTTAAAACATTTCACGAGATCAACAAATCCCGTAAATGTCCAAGAAGAGAAAACGAGTGAAATTCAACAAGAATGCGTCAAGTGCCGAAAGATATAATGTTCAATCAGTTAAGAATCTTTAAATTTTATACACTCTACTTAAATCTTCGATTAAATCGCAATGAAAATTTTCTCACCGCATCGTTGCAGCACAAAGCAATCAATGAGGCATGTGCTCTTCAATGAAAAAAAAGAACGATGACGAATGAACGAGAAATCCGCCGAACTCTTAATTTAATCCAAAAGTCTTACCAGGTCAGTATTTTCCTCTCAGTTTACAACATAAACGAAGTACCATTTCAAAAAAAAAACAAACATAACACGTCATAAACAACTTCCCGCAACAAAAAAGTAAATGTTCAGAAAAAAAGATGAAGAACGCCTACCACCACGTGATAAATTGCTCATGAGGGCTACATAGTGCACTTTTGTTTATTTAGATGATGAAATAATCATCTAAAATGTAAACTACACCAAAAAGAATAGAAATTATAACAGCGTAGTACAACTGTACCTAGAGACGTTCGCATTCCAAATGATAATTATAAGTCGAACGTTAACAGCACTCAACACCTTTAAATGGAGACCACTTAAGCATATACCGAATGGAAGGCCAAATAATATATACCCCACAATCCTGAGAACATATCTATTCCCACGGGCAAAATCATCTCGAAATATGCTGCCTCTACTTCTTTCCTGTGCTCAACCAAGCGTTTCGTTCGTTGGAGATTAGAAAATTATACACGTTGGAGGTAATTCATCACGGAGACGGTGCCAACTATGAGCAAACAACGAGTACTATGGGTAAACGGACTGTTATCGAGCACATATAGTAGCTAACGAGTCTCGAAAATCTTGTAGCAAAATGACCTTAGTTATGCACAACAATTACAGGTTTGTCCAAACTACATCACCATTTCCTCCTCTGCAAACAATTGCGAATAATCTCTTGTCTTATATCTGAGCTGATCTTGCGGTTGTAAAACCATTAAACTAAGGTTTAAACAAGAGAACTTGCACGTTCGCACGATTTATTACTCTTGATCATCAGCCCACAGTCTATTTTCCCTACTCACTACTCCCAAAAGTGCACCGACCAAACACAATGTGTATACTGGTCATGTCTGAAATAAAATGGCCCGCTTTCTTTAATAGAGAACAACACGCGTGAGAATTCCTATAGGTTTATCACACGGTTTGCAAGAAAAGACAACAGCTGGATATATCCACACACACACACAAGAATACTTTTCTCGCTCTATTTTTCAAAACTTCAACAAAACCGAATACCTAAAGAATATCCATCATAACATCACAAGTAAATCAATGCAACAAAATTCCTCAACAGTGCAAAGTAAACATACATGACACAAGCAACAATTTAAAAAACTCAAGGGAAACAAAACAAGAACAGATAGTGAAGCTTGAAGCTAACTTCTCGGAGAGGGAAACTGGCCAGCGAGTGAAGCGAAAGCTTTGAGAGCAGCAACCAACAATAAACGAACAACATTAACGCACTGATTGAGCGAAACACGACGAAGTTTTCTTGGATGTTTTGGATTTGACATTCTTATCGACCTTGAAGCACCACCACAGGCGAAGACTTTCATCTCCCGATGCACTCATCACAAACTGATCACACGGGGACATTGTTAATCCGAGTACACGTCCCGTGTGACTTGTTAAATCCTGCAAATAAAGCAACTTTAGTTCAACTGACAGCTCTGCACTTCACTACCTGAGATCCCCTTGCTAACATAAGAACTCATCCACATGACAGTACAACAACGCAACAGTAGTAATAATGATTGAAGTCATATATCTTCCGAGAACTTTTCCGGAATCGTTAGACAAATGGAGGCAATTCTCAAGTTCCCCGATGTATGCCACAAGCTTGAAAATTCAAAAGACTACAAATTTGCGAGCGTAAGTCGTCTCACAAAAATTCAAGGACCCAAAACAAAGTGCAATTCTAAATGCCGCTGAGCATATATTCACATAGCCTCATTTTTCGGTAAAGAAATTCATTACAGCATCGCCTCCCACTATCTTTCATCTGAAATTCCTCGTCTGCCGATGATACGTTACAGAAAATGAATCTGCATATCAAGCGCGATGAATGGACAGTATATTTCTTCGTTGAACAAGTATTCCAGGATGAAATCAGCTGAAAACTTCAACGGGCACTTATCAAAGTTTAACGAGATCTACGCATATGCGCATAATCGTCAAACAATATTAGAAGTGCAATAGTTTTGTTAACATAGTTTAAACAGTTTCGTTAAAATAGTTTGCAGTGCCTAACCCCACCTAATGTCATCGTCATATATCAGGCACGACTTTTTGCTGTGCATGCTCTTTCCGTATATGGCTGTTAAATTTTCATGTCGTCAGATACTGGTGCTTATCAGTACATTTCATTGAGATCATATCATTCATCTTCACCGCGTCGATCACCCTGAACCAAATAAAACGGTCCCTGACGAATAGAGACTGTTGAAAGACCTCAACTCGGATGACTAGTCGAGAAAGTTTTCCCGCTGCATTTGCGTGGCTGCCATCGTCTGTGAATTCTAAAGCATCACCTCCTCTGTGAATTTGAGATCTTCGCCTCCTCTGTGAATTCTAAAGCTTCACCTCCTCTGTGAATTTGGACTTTCGCCTCCTCTGTGAATCTTAGAGTTTCTCCTCCTCTGTGAATTCTAGAGCTTCACCTCCTCTGTGAATTTTACAGCTTCACCTCCACTGTGAATTCTAGAGCTTCACCTCCTATGTGAATTTGGGACTTTCGCCTCCTCTGTGAATTTTACAGCTTAGCCTCCTCTGTGAATTTGAGAGCTTCGCCTCCTCTGTGAATTTGAGAGCTTCGCCTCCTCTGTGAATTTCAGAGCTTCGCCTCCTCTGTGAATTCTAGAGCTTCACCTCCTCTGTGAATTTTAGACTTCGCCTCCTCTGTGAATCTTAGAGTTTCTCCTCCTCTGTGAATTCTAGAGCTTCACCTCCTCTGTGAATTTTAGAGCTTCACCTCCTCTGTGAATTCTAGAGCTTCACCTCCTCTGTGATTTTTAGACTTTCGCCTCCTCTGTGAATTCTAGAGCTTCACCTCCTCTGTGAATTTGGGACTTTCGCCTCCTCTGTGAATCTTAGAGTTTCTCCTCCTCTGTGAATTCTAGAGCTTCACCTCCTCTGTGAATTTACAGCTTCACCTCCTCTGTGAATTCTAGAGCTTCACCTCCTCTGTGAATTTTACAGCTTCACCTCCTCTGTGAATTCTAGAGCTTCACCTCCTCTGTGAATTTGGGACTTTCGCCTCCTCTGTGAATTTGAGATCTTCGCCTCCTCTGTGAATTTGAGATCTTCGCCTCCTCTGTGAATTCTAGAGCTTCACCTCCTCTGTGAATTTGGGACTTTCGCCTCCTCTGTGAATATGAGATCTTCGCCTCCTCTGTGAATTCTAGAGCTTCACCTCCTCTGTGATTTTTAGACTTTCGCCTCCTCTGTGAATTTTACAGCTTCACCTCCTCTCTGAATTTTACAGCTTCACCTCCTCTGTGAATTTTACAGCTTCACCTCCTCTCTGAATTTGGACTTTCGACTCCTCTGTGAATTCTAGAGCTTCGCCTCCTCTGTGAATTTTAGACCTTCACCTCCTCTGTGAATTCTAGAGCTTCACCTCCTCTGTGATTTTTAGACTTTCGCCTCCTCTGTGAATTCTAGAGCTTCACCTCCTCTGTGAATTTTACAGCTTCACCTCCTCTGTGAATTTGGACTTTCGCCTCCTCTGTGAATTTGAGAGCTTCGCCCCTCTATGAATTTGAGAGCTTCGCCTCCTCTGTGTAATCAGAGCTTCACCTCCTCTGCGAATTTTAGAGCTTCACCTCCTCTGTGAATTTGAGATCTTCGCCTTCTCTGTGAATTTGAGAGCTATGCCTCCTCTGTGAATTTGAGGCTTCGCCCCCTCTATGAATTCGTGAGCTTCGCCTCCTCTGTGAATATGAGAGCTTCACCTCCTCTGTGAATTTTAGAGGTTCACCTCCTCTGTGAATTCTAGAGCTTCACGTTCTCTGTGATTTTTAGACTTTCGCCTCCACTGTGATTTCTAGAGCTTCACCTCCTCTGTGAATTTAGAGCTTCACCTCCTCTGTGAATTCTAGAGCTTCACCTCCTCTGTGAATTTGAGATCTTCGCCTTCTCTGTGAATTTGAGAGCTATGCCTCCTCTGTGAATTTGAGAGCTTCGCCCCCTCTGTGAATTCGTGAGCTTCGCCTCCTCTGTGAATATGAGAGCTTCACCTCCTCTGTGAATTTTAGAGGTTCACCTCCTCTGTGAATTCTAGAGCTTCACATTCTCTGTCATTTTTAGACTTTCGCCTAATCTGTGAATTCTAGAGCTTCACCTCCTCTGTGAATTTGGGACTTTCGCCTCCTCTGTGAATCTTAGAGTTTCTCCTCCTCTGTGAATTCTAGAGCTTCACCTCCTCTGTGAATTTGAGAGCTTCGCCTCCTCTGTGAATTTTAGACCTTCACCTCCTCTGGAATTCTAGAGCTTCACCTCCTCTGTGATTTTTAGACTTTCGCCTCCTCTGTGAATTCTAGAGCTTCACCTCCTCTGTGAATTTTACAGCTTCACCTCCTCTGTGAATTTGGGACTTTCGCCTCCTCTGTGAATTTGAGAGCTTCGCCCCTCTATGAATTTGAGAGCTTCGCCTCCTCTGTGAATATTAGAGCTTCACCTCCTCTGTGAATTTTAGAGCTTCACCTCCTCTGTGAATTTGAGACTTCGCCTCCTCTGTGAATTTGAGAGCTTGCCTCCTCTGTGAATTTGAGGGCTTCGCCTCCTCTGTGAATTCTAGAGCTTCACCTCCTCTGTGAATTTTAGACTTTCGCCTCCTCTGTGAATTCTAGAGCTTCACCTCCTCTGTGAATTTTACAGCTTCACCTCCTCTGTGAATTCTAGAGCTTCACCTCCTCTGTGAATTTGAGACTTCGCCTCCTCTGTGAATTTTAGAGCTTGCCTCCTCTGTGAATTTGAGAGCTTCACCTCCTCTGTGAATTTTGAGCTTCGCCTCCTCTGTGAATTTAGAGCTTCACCTCCTCTGTGAATTTTAGAGCTTCACCTCCTCTGTGAATTCTAGAGCTTCACCTCCTCTGTGATTTTAGACTTTCGCCTCCTCTGTGAATTCTAGAGCTTCACCTCCTCTGTGAATTTGACTTTCGCCTCCTCTGTGAATTTTAGAGCTTCTCCTCCTCTGTGAATTCTAGAGCTTCACCTCCTCTGTGAATTTAGAGCTTCACCTCCTCTGTGAATTCTAGAGCTTCACCTCCTCTGTGAATTTGAGAGTTTCTCCTCCTCTGTGAATTCTAGAGCTTCACCTCCTCTGTGAATTTACAGCTTCACCTCCTCTGTGAATTCTAGAGCTTCACCTCCTCTGTGAATTTTACAGCTTCACCTCCTCTGTGAATTCTAGAGCTTCACCTCCTCTGTGAATTTGGGACTTTCGCCTCCTCTGTGAATTTGAGAGCTTCGCCTCCTCTGTGAATTTGAGAGCTTCGCCTCCTCTGTGAATTTTAGAGCTTCACCTCCTCTGTGAATTCTAGAGCTTCACCTCCTCTGTGAATTTTAGACTTTCACCTCCTCTGTGAATTCTAGAGCTTCACCTCCTCTGTGAATTTGGACTTTCGCCTCCTCTGTGAATTTGAGATCTTCACCTTCTCTGTGAATTTGAGAGCTTTGCCTCCTCTGTGAATTTGAGGGCTTCGCCTCCTCTGTGAATTTGTGAGCTTCGCCTCCTCTGTGAATATGAGAGCTTCACCTCCTCTGTGAATTTTAGAGCTTCACCTCCTCTGTGAATTCTAGAGCTTCACCTTCTCTGTGATTTTTAGACTTTCGCCTCCTCTGTGAATTCTAGAGCTTCACCTCCTCTGTGAATTTTAGACTTTCGCCTCCTCTGTGAATTTAGAGCTTCACCTCCTCTGTGAATTCTAGAGCTTCACCTCCTCTGTGAATTTAGAGCTTCACCTCCTCTGTGAATTCTAGAGCTTCACCTCCTCTGTGAATTTGAGAGCTTCACCTCCTCTGTGAATTCTAGAGCTTCACCTCCTCTGTGAATTTAGAGCTTCACCTCCTCTGTGAATTCTAGAGCTTCACCTCCTCTGTGAATTTGAGCTTCACCTCCTCTGTGAATTCTAGAGCTTCACCTCCTCTGTGAATTTCTTCGCCTCCTCTGTGAATTGAGAGCTTCACCTCCTCTGTGAATTTTAGAGCTTCGCCTCCTCTGTGAATTTTAGAGCTTCACCTCCTCTGTGAATTCTAGAGCTTCACCTCCTCTGTGAATTTTAGACTTCACCTCCTCTGTGAATTCTAGAGCTTCACCTCCTCTGTGAATTTGGGACTTTCGCCTCCTCTGTGAATTTGAGAGCTTCGCCTCCTCTGTGAATTTGAGAGCTTCGCCTCCTCTGTGAATTTTAGAGCTTCACCTCCTCTGTGAATTCTAGAGCTTCACCTCCTCTGTGATTTTTAGACCTTTCTGAATTTTGGACTTTCGCCTCCTCTGTGAATTTTAGGCTTCACCTCCTCTGTGAATTCTAGAGCTTCACCTCCTCTGTGAATTTGAGATCTTCGCCTCCTCTGTGAATTTGAGAGCTTCGCCTCCTCTGTGAATTTGAGGGCTTCGCCTCCTCTGTGAATTTGAGAGCTTGGCCTCCTCTGTGAATTATAGAGCTTCACCTCCTCTGTGAATTCAAGAGCTTCACCTCCTCTGTGATTTTAGACTTTCGCCTCCTCTGTGAATTTGAGAGCTTCACCTCCTCTGTGAATTTTAGAGCTTTACCTCCTCTGTGAATTCTAGAGCTTCACCTCCTCTGTGATTTTTAGACTTTCGCCTCCTCTGTGAATTGTAGAGCTTCACCTCCTCTGTGAATTTTAGAGCTTCACCTCCTCTGTGAATTCTAGAGCTTCACCTCCTCTGTGATTTTAGACTTTCGCCTCCTCTGTGAATTCTAGAGCTTCACCTCCTCTGTGAATTTAGAGCTTCACCTCCTCTGTGAATTTGAGATCTTCGCCTCCTCTGTGAATTTGAGAGCTTCGCCTCCTCTGTGAATTTGAGGGCTTCGCCTCCTCTGTGAATTTGAGAGCTTCACCTCCTCTGTGAATTGAGAGCTTCACCTCCTCTGTGAATTTTAGAGCTTCACCTCCTCTGTGAATTCTAGAGCTTCACCTCCTCTGTGATTTTTAGACTTTCGCCTCCTCTGTGAATTCTAGAGCTTCACCTCCTCTGTGAATTTGAGAGCTTCACCTCCTCTGTGAATTTTAGAGCTTCACCTCCTCTGTGAATTCTAGAGCTTCACCTCCTCTGTGAAATTTAGAGCTTCACCTCCTCTGTGAATTCTAGAGCTTCACCTCCTCTGTGAATTTAGAGCTTCACCTCCTCTGTGAATTCTAGAGCTTCACCTCCTCTGTGAATTTTAGAGCTTCACCTCCTCTGTGAATTCTAGAGCTTCACCTCCTCTGTGAATTTGGACTTTCGCCTCCTCTGTGAATTTGAGAGCTTCGCCTCCTCTGTGAATTTGAGAGCTTCGCCTCCTCTGTGAATTTTAGAGCTTCACCTCCTCTGTGAATTCTAGAGCTTCACCTCCTCTGTGATTTTTAGACTTTCGCCTCCTCTGTGAATTTTAGAGCTTCATCTCCTCTGTGAATTTTGCAGCTTCACCTCCTCTGTGAATTCTAGAGCTTCACCTCCTCTGTGAATTTTAGACTTCGCCTCCTCTGTCGAAGTGGACTTTCGCTTCACCTCCTCTGTGAATCTTCGCCTCCTCTGTGAATTTTAGACTTCACCTCCTCTGTGAATTCTAGAGCTTCACCTCCTCTGTGATTTTTAGGCTTCGCCTCCTCTGTGAATTTGAGAGCTTCGCCTCCTCTGTGAATTTAGAGCTTCGCCTCCTCTGTGAATTTGAGAGCTTCGCCTCCTCTGTGAATTTAGAGCTTCGCCTCCTCTGTGAATTTGAGAGCTTCACCTCCTCTGTGAATTCTAGAGCTTCACCTCCTCTGTGAATTTTAGACTTTCGCCTCCTCTGTGAATTTAGAGCTTCACCTCCTCTGTGAATTTTAGAGCTTCACCTCCTCTGTGAATTTTAGAGCTTCACCTCCTCTGTGAATTTTAGAGCTCAGAGCTTCACCTCCTCTGTGAATTTTAGAGCTTCACCTCCTCTGTGAATTTGAGAGCTTCACCTCCTCTGTGAATTTGAGAGCTTCGCCTCCTCTGTGAATTTGAGAGCTTGCCTCCTCTGTGAATTTAGAGCTTCACCTCCTCTGTGAATTCTAGAGCTTCACCTCCTCTGTGATTTTTAGACTTTCGCCTCCTCTGTGAATTTGAGAGCTTCACCTCCTCTGTGAATTTTAGAGCTTCACCTCCTCTGTGAATTCTAGAGCTTCACCTCCTCTGTGAATTTTAGACTTTCGCCTCCTCTGTGAATTTGAGAGCTTCGCCTCCTCTGTGAATATGAGAGCTTCACCTGCTCTGCGAATTTTAGAGCTTTACCTCCTCTGTGAATTCTAGAGCTTCACCTCCTCTGTGATTTTTAGACTTTCGCCTCCTCTGTGAATTCTAGAGCTTCACCTCCTCTGTGAATTTGAGAGCTTCGCCTCCTCTGTGAATATGAGAGCTTCACCTCCTCTGTGAATTTTAGAGCTTTACCTCCTCTGTGAATTCTAGAGCTTCACCTCCTCTGTGAATTTGAGAGCTTCGCCTCCTCTGTGAATTTGAGAGCTTCGCCTCCTCTGTGAATTTTAGAGCTTCGCCTCCTCTGTGAATTTAGAGCTTCACCTCCTCTGTGAATTTTAGAGCTTCACCTCCTCTGTGAATTTAGAGCTTCGCCTCCTCTGTGAATTTAGAGCTTCGCCTCCTCTGTGAATTTGAGAGCTTGCCTCCTCTGTGAATTTGAGAGCTTCACCTCCTCTGTGAATTTTAGAGCTTCACCTCCTCTGTGAATTCTAGAGCTTCACCTCCTCTGTGATTTTAGACCTTCGCCTCCTCTGTGAATTTGAGAGCTTCACCTCCTCTGTGAATTTGAGAGCTTCACCTCCTCTGTGAATTTTAGAGCTTCACCTCCTCTGTGAATTTAGAGCTTCACCTCCTCTGTGAATTCTAGAGCTTCACCTCCTCTGTGATTTTTAGACTTTCGCCTCCTCTGTGAATTGTAGAGCTTCACCTCCTCTGTGAATTTTAGAGCTTCACCTCCTCTGTGAATTTTAGAGCTTCACGTCCTCTGTGAATTCTAGAGCTTCACCTCCTCTGTGATTTTTAGACTTCGCCTCCTCTGTGAATTCTAGAGCTTCACCTCCTCTGTGAATTTGGACTTTCGCCTCCTCTGTGAATTTGAGATCTTCGCCTCCTCTGTGAATTTAGAGTTTCTCCTCCTCTGTGAATTCTAGAGCTTCACCTCCTCTGTGAATTCTAGAGCTTCACCTCCTCTGTGAATTTGGGACTTTCGCCTCCTCTGTGAATTTGAGAGCTTCGCCTCCTCTGTGAATTTGAGAGCTTCGCCTCCTCTGTGAATTTGAGAGTTCGCCCCTCTGTGAATTTGACTTCGCCTCCTCTGTGAATTTGAGAGCTTCACCTCCTCTGCGAATTTTAGAGCTTTGCCTCATCTGTGAATTCTAGAGCTTCACCTCCTCTGTGAATTTGGACTTTCACCTCCTCTGTGATTTTTAGACTTCGCCTATCTGTGAATTCTAGAGCTTCACCTCCTCTGTGAATTCTAGAGCTTCGCCTCCTCTGTGAATATGAGAGCTTCACCTGCTCTGTGAATTTAGAGCTTTACCTCCTCTGTGAATTCTAGAGCTTCACCTCCTCTGTGAATTTAGACTTTCGCCTCCTCTGTGAATTCTAGAGCTTCACCTCCTCTGTGAATTTTGCAGCTTCACCTCCTCTGTGAATTCTAGAGCTTCACCTCCTCTGTGATTTTCAGACTTCGCCTCCTCTGTGAATTTGGACTTTCGCCTCCTCTGTGAATTTGAGATCTTCGCCTCCTCTGTGAATTTTAGATCTTCGCCTCCTCTGTGAATTTTAGAGCTTCACCTTCTCTGTGAATTTGAGAGTTTCGCCTCCTCTGTGAATTTGGACTTTCGCCTCCTCTGTGAATTTGAGAGCTTCGCCTCCTCTGTGAATTTTAGACTTCACCTCCTCTGTGAATTCTAGAGCTTCACCTCCTCTGTGATTTTTAGACTTTCGCCTCCTCTGTGAATTTGAGAGCTTCGCCTCCTCTGTGAATTTGAGAGCTTCGCCTCCTCTGTGAATTTGAGAGCTTCACCTCCTCTGTGAATTTTAGAGCTTCACCTCCTCTGTGAATTCTAGAGCTTCACCTCCTCTGTGATTTTTAGACTTTCGCCTCCTCTGTGAATTCTAGAGCTTCACCTCCTCTGTGAATTCTAGAGCTTCACCTCCTCTGTGAATTTGAGATCTTCGCCTCCTCTGTGAATTTGAGAGCTTCGCCTCCTCTGTGAATTTGAGAGCTTCACCTCCTCTGTGAATTTGAGAGCTTCGCCTCCTCTGTGAATTCAAGAGCTTCACCTCCTCTGTGAATTTTAGAGCTTCACCTCCTCTGTGAATTCTAGAGCTTCACCTCCTCTGTGATTTTTAGACTTTCGCCTCCTCTGTGAATTCTAGAGCTTCACCTCGTCTGTGAATTTGAGAGCTTCGCCTCCTCTGTGAATTTTAGAGCTTCACCTCCTCTGTGAATTTTAGAGCTTCACCTCCTCTGTGAATTCTAGAGCTTCACCTCCTCTGTGATTTTTAGACTTTCGCCTCCTCTGTGAATTGTAAAGCTTCACCTCCTCTGTGAATTTTAGAGCTTCACCTCCTCTGTGAATTTTAGAGCTTCACCTCATCTGTGAATTCTAGAGCTTCACCTCCTCTGTGATTTTTAGACTTTCGCCTCCTCTGTGAATTCTAAAGCTTCACCTCCTCTGTGAATTTTACAGCTTCACCTCCTCTGTGAATTCTAGAGCTTCACCTCCTCTGTGATTTTTAGACTTTCGCCTCCTCTGTGAATTCTAGAGCTTCACCTCCTCTGTGAATTTTACAGCTTCACCTCCTCTGTGAATTCTAGAGCTTCACATCCTCTCTGAATTTGGGACTTTCGCCTCCTCTGTGAATATGAGAGCTTCACCTGCTCTGTGAATTTTAGAGCTTTACCTCATCTGTGAATTCTAGAGCTTCACCTCCTCTGTGAATTTGGGACTTTCGCCTCCTCTGTGAATTTGAGATCTTCGCCTCCTCTGTGAATTTGAGAGCTTCGCCTCCTCTGTGAATTCTAGAGCTTCACCTGCTCTGTGAATTCTAGAGCTTCACCTCCTCTGTGAATTTTAGAGCTTCACCTCCTCTGTGAATTCTAGAGCTTCACCTCCTCTGTGAATTTTACTGCTTCACCTCCTCTGTGAATTCTAGAGCTTCACCTCCTCTGTGAATTTGGGACTTTCGCCTCCTCTGTGAATTTTAGAGCTTCACCTCCTCTGTGAATTCTAGAGCTTCACCTGTTCTGTGAATTCTAGAGCTTCACCTCCTCTGTGAATTTTACTGCTTCACCTCCTCTGTGAATTCTAGAGCTTCACCTCCTCTGTGAATTTGGGACTTTCGCCTCCTCTGTGAATTTGAGATCTTCGCCTCCTCTGTGAATTTGAGATCTTCGCCTCCTCTGTGAATTCTAGAGCTTCACCTCCTCTGTGAATTCAAGACCTTCACCTCCTCTGTGAAATTCACAGCTTCACCTCCTCTGTGAATTCTAGAGCTTCACCTCCTCTGTGAATTCTAGAGCTTCACCTCCTCTGTGAATTTTACAGCTTCACCTCCTCTGTGAATTTTACAGCTTCACCTCCTCTGTGAATTCTAGAGCTTCACCTCCTCTGTGAATTTTACTGCTTCACCTCCTCTGTGAATTCTAGAGCTTCACCTCCTCTGTGAATTTGAGATCTTCGCCTCCTCTGTGAATTTGAGATCTTCGCCTCCTCTCTGAATTTTAGAGCTTCACCTCCTCTGTGAATTCTAGACCTTCACCTCCTCTGTGAATTTGGGACCTTCGCCTCCTCTGTGAATCTTGGAGCTTCACCTCCTCTGTGAATTTGGGACTTTCGCCTCCTCTGTGAATTTGAGATCTTCGCCTCCTCTGTGAATTTGAGAGCTTCGCCTCCTCTGTGAATTTTAGAGGTTCACCTCCTCTGTGAATTCTGGAGCTTCACCTCCTCTGTGATTTTTAGACTTTCGCCTCCTCTGTGAATTTTAGAGCTTCATCTCCTCTGTGAATTCTAGAGCTTCACCTATTCTGTGATTTTTAGACTTTCGCCTCCTCTGTGAATTCTACAGCTTCACCTCGTCTCTGAATTTTACAGCTTCACCTCCTCTGTGAATTCTAGAGCTTCGCCTCCTCTGTGATTTTTAGACTTTCGCTTCCTCTGTGAATTTTACAGCTTCACCTCCTCTGTGAATTTTACAGCTTCACCTCCTCTGTGAATTCTAGAGCTTCACCTCCTCTGTGAATTTGGGACTTTCGCCTCCTCTGTGAATTTGAGATCTTCGCCTCCTCTGTGAATTTGAAAGCTTCGCCTCCTCTATGAATTTCAGAGATTCACCTCCTCTGTGAATTCTAGAGCTTCACCTCCTCTGTGATTTTTAGACTTTCGCCTCCTCTGTGAATTCTACAGCTTCACCTCGTCTCTGAATTTTACAGCTTCACCTCCTCTGTGAATTCTAGAGCTTCGCCTCCTCTGTGATTTTTAGACTTTCGCTTCCTCTGTGAATTTTACAGCTTCACCTCCTCTGTGAATTTTACAGCTTCACCTCCTCTGTGAATTCTAGAGCTTCACCTCCTCTGTGAATTTGGGACTTTCGCCTCCTCTGTGAATTTGAGAGCTTCGCCTCCTCTGTGAATATGAGAACTTCACCTGCTCTGCGAATTTTAGAGCTTCACCTTATCTGTGAATTCTAGAGCTTCACTTGCTATGTAATTTTTGGACTTTCGCCTCCTCTGTGAATTCTAAAGCTTCACCTCCTCTGTGAATTTTGCAGCTTCACCTCCTCTGTGAATTCTAGAGCTTCACCTCATCTGTGAATTTTACTGCTTCACCTCCTCTGTGAATTCTAGAGCTTCACCTCCTCTGTGAATCTGGACTTTCGCCTCCTCTGTGAATTTGAGATCTTCGCCTCCTCTGCGAATTTGAGATCTTCGCCTCCTCTGTGAATTTTAGAGCTTCACCTCCTCAGTGAATTCTAGAGCTTCACCTCCTCTGTGAATTTGGGACTTTCGCCTCCTCTGTGAATTTGAGATCTTCGCCTCCTCTGTGAATTTGAAAGCTTCGCCTCCTCTATGAATTTCAGAGATTCACCTCCTCTGTGAATTCTAGAGCTTCACCTCCTCTGTGATTTTTAGACTTTCGCCTCCTCTGTGAATTCTAGAGCTTCACCTCCTCTGTGAATTTTACAGCTTCAAATCCTCTGTGAATTCTAGAGCTTCACCTCCTCTGTGATTTTTAGACTTTCGCCTCCTCTGTGAATTCTAGAGCTTCACCTCCTCTGTGAATTTTACAGCTTCGCCCCCTCTATGAATTTTAGAGCTTCACCTCCTCTGTGAATATGAGAGCTTCACCACCTCTGTGAATTCAAGATCTTCACCTCCTCTGTGAAATTTACAGCTTCACCTCCTCTGTGAATTCTAGAGCTTCACCTCGTCTCTGAATTTTACAGCTTCACTTCCTCTGTGAATTTTACAGCTTCACCTCCTCTGTGAATTTTACAGCTTCACCTCCTCTGTGAATTCTAGAGCTTCACCTCCTCTGTGAATTTGGGACTTTCGCCTCCTCTGTGAATTTGAGAGCTTCGCCTCCTCTGTGAATATGAGAACTTCACCTGCTCTGCGAATTTTAGAGCTTCACCTCATCTGTGAATTCTAGAGCTTCACTTCCTATGTCATTTTTAGACTTTCGCCTCCTCTGTGAATTCTAAAGCTTCACCTCCTCTGTGAATATGAGAGCTTCACCTGCTCTGCGAATTTTAGAGCTCCACCTCATCTGTGAATTCCAGATCTTCACCTCCTCTGTGATTTTTAGACTTTCGCCTACTCTGTTAATTCTAAAGCTTCACTTCCTCTGTGAATTTTACAGCTTCAAATCCTCTGTGAATTCTAGAGCTTCACCTCCTCTGTGATTTTTAGACTTTCGCCTCCTCTGTGAATTCTAGAGCTTCACCTCCTCTGTGAATTTTACAGCTTCACCTCCTCCGTGAATTCTAGAGCTTCACATCCTCTCTGAATTTGGGACTTTCGCCTCCTCTGTGAATATGAGAGCTTCACCTGCTCTGCGAATTTTAGAGCTTTACCTCATCTGTGAATTTTAGAGCTTCACCTCCTCTGTGAATTCTGGAGCTTCACCTCCTCTGTGATTTTTAGACCTTCGCCTCCTCTGTGAATTTTAGAGCTTCATCTCCTCTGTGAATTCTAGAGCTTCACCTATTCTGTGATTTTTAGACTTTCGCCTGCTCTGTGAATTCTACAGCTTCACCTCGTCTCTGAATTTTACAGCTTCACCTCCTCTGTGAATTCTAGAGCTTCGCCTCCTCTGTGATTTTTAGACTTTCGCTTCCTCTGTGAATTTTACAGCTTCACCTCCTCTGTGAATTTTACAGCTTCACCTCCTCCGTGAATTCTAGAGCTTCACCTCCTCTGTGAATTTGGGACTTTCGCCTCGTCTGTGAATTTGAGAGCTTCGCCTCGTCTGTGAATATGAGAACTTCACCTGCTCTGCGAATTTTAGAGCTTCACCTTATCTGTGAATTCTAGAGCTTCACTTGCTATGTAATTTTTAGACTTTCGCCTCCTCTGTGAATTCTAAAGCTTCACCTCCTCTGTGAATTTTGCAGCTTCACCTCCTCTGTGAATTCTAGAGCTTCACCTCATCTGTGAATTTTACTGCTTCACCTCCTCTGTGAATTCTAGAGCTTCACCTCCTCTGTGAATTTGGGACTTTCGCCTCCTCTGTGAATTTGAGATCTTCGCCTCCTCTGCGAATTTGAGATCTTCGCCTCCTCTGTGAATTTTAGAGCTTCACCTCCTCAGTGAATTCTAGAGCTTCACCTCCTCTGTGAATTTGGGACTTTCGCCTCCTCTGTGAATTTGAGATCTTCGCCTCCTCTGTGAATTTGAAAGCTTCGCCTCCTCTATGGATTTCAGAGATTCACCTCCTCTGTGAATTCTAGAGCTTCACCTCCTCTGTGATTTTTAGACTTTCGCCTCCTCTGTGAATTCTAGAGCTTCACCTCCTCTGTGAATTTGGGACCTTCGCCTCCTCTGTGAATCTTAGAGTTTCTAATCCTCTGTGAATTCTAGAGCTTCACCTCCTCTGTGAATTTGGGACTTTCGCCTCCTCTGTGAATTTGAGGTCTTCGCCTCCTCTGTGAACTTTAGAGTTTCACCTCCTCTGTGAATTCTAGAGCTTCACTTCCTATGTCATTTTAGACTTTCGCCTCCTCTGTGAATTCTAAAGCTTCACCTCCTCTGTGAATATGAGAGCTTCACCTGCTCTGCGAATTTTAGAGCTCCACCTCATCTGTGAATTCCAGATCTTCACCTCCTCTGTGATTTTTAGACTTTCGCCTACTCTGTTAATTCTAAAGCTTCACTTCCTCTGTGAATTTTACAGCTTCAAATCCTCTGTGAATTCTAGAGCTTCACCTCCTCTGTGATTTTTAGACTTTCGCGTCCTCTGTGAATTCTAGAGCTTCACCTCCTCTGTGAATTTGGGACCTTCGCCTCCTCTGTGAATCTTAGAGTTTCTAATCCTCTGTGAATTCTAGGGCTTCACCTCCTCTGTGAATTTGGACTTTCGCCTCCTCTGTGAATTTGAGTCTTCGCCTCCTCTGTGAATTTTAGAGTTTCACCTCCTCTGTGAATTCTAGAGCCTCACCTCCTCTGTGATTTTTACACTTTCGCCTCCTCTGTGAATTTTAGAGCTTCACCTCCTCTGTGAATTCTAGAGCTTCACCTCCTTTGTGATTTTTAGACTTTCGCCTCCTCTGTGAATTCTACAGCTTCACCTCCTCTCTGAATTTTATAGCTTCACCTCCTCTGTGAATTCTAGAGCTTCACCTCCTCTGTGATTTTTAGACTTTCGCTTCCTCTGTGAATTCTACAGCTTCACCTCCTCTGTGATTTTAAACCTTCGCCTCCTCTGCGAATCTTAGAGCTTCACCTCCTCTGTGAATTTCCGACTTTCGCCTCCTCTGTGAATTCTAGAGCTTCACTTCCTCTGTGAATTTGGGACTTTCGCCTCCTCTGTGAATTCTAGAGCTTCACCTCCTCTGTGAATTCTAGGGCTTAACCTCCTCTGTGATTTTTAGACTTTCGCCTCCACTGTGAATTCTAGAGCTTCACCTCCTCTGTGACTCTTAGAGTTTCTCCTCCTCTGTGAATTCTAGAGCTTCACCTCCTCTGTGAATTTGAGATCTTCGCCTTCTCTGTGAATTTGAGGGCTTCGCCCCCTCTGTGAATTTGAGAGCTTCGCCTCCTCTGTGAATTTTAGAGCTTCACCTCCTCTGTGAATTCTAGGGCTTAACCTCCTCTGTGATTTTTAGACTTTCGCCTCCACTGTGAATTCTAGAGCTTCACCTCCTCTGTGAATTTTAGAGCTTCACCTCCTCTGTGAATTCTAGGGCTTAACCTAATCTGTGATTTTTAGACTTTCGCCTCCACTGTGAATTCTAGAGCTTCACCTCCTCTGCGAATTTTAGAGCTTCAATTCCTCTGTGAATTCTAGGCTTAACCTCCTCTGTGATTTTTAGACTTTCGCCTCCTCTATGAATTCTAGAGCTTCACCTCCTCTGTGAATTTGGGACTTTCGCCTCCTCTGTGAATTCTATAGCTTCACCTCCTCTGTGATTTTTAGACTTTCGCCTCCTCTGTGAATTCTAGAGCTTCACTTCCTCTGTGAATTTGGGACTTTCGCCTCCTCTGTGAATTCTAGAGCTTCACCTCCTCTGTGAATTTGGGACTTTCGCCTCCTCTGTGAATTTTAGAGCTTCACCTCCTCTGCCAATTGGGACTTTCGCCTCCTCTGTGAATCTTAGAGTTTCTCCTCCTCTGTGAATTCTGGAGCTTCACCTCCTCTGTGAATTTTACAGCTTTACGTCCTCTGTGAATTCTAGAGCTTCACCTCCTCTGTGATTTTTAGACTTTCGCCTCCTCTGTGAATCTTAGAGCTTCACCTCCTGTGTGAATTTTACAGATTCACCTCCTTTGTGAATTCTAGAGCTTCACCTCCTCTGTGATTTTTAGACTTTCGCATCCTCTGTGAATTCTAGAGCTTCACCTCCTCTGTGAATTTAGGACCTTCGCCTCCTCTGTGAATCTTAGAGTTTCTAATCCTCTGTGAATTCTAGGGCTTCACCTCCTCTGTGAAATTTACAGTTTCACCTCCTCTGTGAATTCTAGAGCTTCACCTCCTCTGTGAATTTTACAGCTTCACCTTCTCTGTGAATTCTAGAGCTTCACCTCCTCTGTGATTTTTAGACTTTCGCCTCCTCTGTGAATTTTAGAGCTTCACCTCCTCTGTGAATTCTGGAGCTTCACCTCCTTTGTGATTTTTAGACTTTCTCCTCCTCTGTGAATTCTACAGCTTCACCTCCTCTCCGAATTTTATAGCTTCACCTCCTCTGTGAATTCTAGAGCTTCACCTCCTCTGTGATTTTTAGACTTTCGCTTCCTCTGTGAATTCTACAGCTTCACCTCCTCTGTGATTTTTAGACCTTCGCCTCCTCTGTGAATTCTAGAGCTTCACCTCCTCTGTGAATTTTAGAGCTTCACCTCCTCTGTGAATTCTTGAGCTTAACCTCCTCTGTGATTTTTAGACTTTCGCCTCCACTGTGAATTCTAGAGCTTCACCTCCTCTGTGAATTTTACAGCTTCACCTCCTCTGTGAATTTGGGACTTTCGCCTCCTCTGTGAATTTGAGAGCTTCGCCCCCTCACGCAAGACACACGCACGCACGCAACACAGGCACGCACGCAACGCACGCACGCACGCACGCCACACACACAACACACACACACAACACACACACAACACACACACACACAACACACACACACAACACACACACAACACACACACACAACACACATACAACACACACAACACACACACACGGCAGACACACACAACACACACACAACACACACACACAACACACACACGCAAGACACACGCACGCACGCAACCAGGCGCGCACGCAACACACGCACACACGCAACACACACACGCACGCACGCACGCAACACACGCACGCACACAACACACGCACTCACACAATACACGCACGCACACAATACACGCACGCACGCAACACTCGCACGCACGCAACACACGCACGCACGCAATACACGCACGCACGCAACACACGCACGCACGCAACACATGCACTCACGCGCGCAGGAACACACGCACGCACGCAACGCACGCACGCACGCAACACACGCACGCACGCAACTCACGCACGCAGGCAACACACTCACGCACACAATACACGCACGCACGCAACACAAGTAAAGCGCGCAACAAACGCACTCACGCACGCAGGCAACACACACGCACGCAACACACGCACGCACGCAACACATGCACTCACGCACGCAGGGAACACACGCACGCACGCACGCACGTACTCGCGCACGCACGCAACACAAGTAAAGCGCGCAACACACGCAAGCACGCACGCAACACACGCAACACACACAACACACGAGCGCACGCTACACACGCACTCACGCACGCACGCAACATACGCACGCACGCAACACACGCACGCACGCAACACAAGTAAAGCGCGCAACACACGCAAGCACGCACGCAACACACGCAACACACGCACGCACACAATACACGCACGCGCGCAACACACGCACGCACGCAACACAAGTAAAGCAGCGCAGCACACGCACACACGCACTCACGCACGCGCGCAACACACGCACGCACGCAACACACGCACGCACGCAACACAAGTAAAGCGCGCAACACACGCACTCACGCACTCACGCACGCACGCAACATACGCACGCACGCAACACACGCACGCACGCAACACACGCACGCGCGCAACACACGCACGCACGCAACACAAGTAAAGCGCGCAACACACGCAAGCACGCACGCAAGCAACACACGCTCGCACGCAACACACGCACGCACACAACACACGCACGCACGCTCGCAATACACACACGCGCGCAACATACGCACGCACGCAACACACGCACGCACGCAACACGCGCACTTACGCACGCAAGCACACACGCACGCACGCAACACACGCACGCACACAACACACGCACGCACGCATGCAACACACGTACACACACAACACACACACACAACACACCACAACACACACACACAAGACACACACACAACACCGACACACACAAAACACACACACACACAACACACACACAACACAACACACACACACACAAGCAACACACGCACACACGCAACATACGTACGCACGCAACACACGCACGCACGCAACACACGCACCCACGCACGCACGCAACTGCGCACGCACGCAACGCACGCACGCATCACACGCACGCACACAATACACGCACGCACGCACGCAACACACGCACGCACACAATACACGCACGCACGCAACACACGCACGCACGCAACACATGCACTCACGCGCGCAGGGAACACACGCACGCACGCAACACACGCACTTACGCACGCAACACACGCAACACACGCACGCACACAATACACGCACGCACGCAACACACGCACTCACGCACGCACGCAGCACACGCACGCACGCACACAATACACGCAAGCACGCAACACACGCACGCACACAATACACGCACGCGCGCAACACACGTACGCGCGCAAAACACGCACGCACACAATACACGCACGCACGCAACACACCCACGCACACAAACACGCACTCACGCAACACACGCACGCACACAATACACGCACGCGCGCAACACACGCACGCACACAATACACGCACGCACGCAACACACGCACGCACACAATACACGCACGCGCGCAACACACGCACGCACGCAACACACGCACGCACGCAACACACGCACGCGCGCAACACACGCACGCACACAATACACGCACGCACGCAACACACGCACGCACACAATACACGCACGCGCGCAACACACGCACGCACGCAACACACGCACTTACGCACGCAACACACGCAACACACGCACGCACACAATACACGCACGCACGGAACACACGCACTCACGCACGCACGCAGCACACGCACGCACGCACACATACACGCAAGCACGCAACACACGCACGCACACAATACACGCACGCGCGCAACACACGTACGCGCGCAAAACACGCACGCACACAATACACGCACGCACGCAACACACGCACGCGCGCAACACACGCACGCACACAATACACGCACGCGCGCAACACACGCACGCACACAAACACGCACGCGCGCAACACACGCACGCACGCAACACACGCACGCACGCAACACACGCACGCACGCAACACACGCAACACACGCACGCACGCAGCACACGCACTTACGCACGCAACACACGCAACACACGCACGCACACAATACACGCACGCACGAACACACGCACTCACGCACGCACGCAAACACACGCACGCACGCAACGCACGCACGCACACAATACACGCAAGCACGCAACACACGCACGCATGCAACACACGCACGCATGCAACACACGCACGCACACAATACACGCACGCACGCAACACACGCACGCACACAATACACGCACGCGCGCAAACACACGCACGCACACAATACACGCACGCGCGCAACACACGCACGCACACAATACACGCACGCGCGCAACACACGCACGCACGCAACACACGCACGCACGCAGCACACGCAACACACGCACGCACGCAGCACACGCACTTACGCACGCAACACACGCAACACACGCACGCACACAATACACGCACGCACGCAGCACACGCAACACACGCACGCACGCAGCACACGCACGCACGCACGCAACACACGCACGCACGCAACGCACGCACGCACACAAACACGCAAGCACGCAACACATGCACGCATGCAACACACGCACGCACGCAACACACGCACGCATGCAACACACGCACGCATGCAACACACGCACGCACACAATACACGCACGCACGCAACACACGTACGCGCGCAAAACACGCACGCGCGCAACACACGCACGCACACAATACACGCACGCGCGCAACACACGCACGCGCGCAAAACACGCACGCGCGCAACACACGCACGCACACAATACACGCACGCACGCAACACACGCACGCGCGCAAAACACGCACGCACACAATACACGCACGCATGCAACACACGCACGCACACAATGCACGCACGCACGCAACACACGCACGCACACAATACACGCACGCGCGCAACACACGCACGCACACAATACACGCACGCGCGCAACACACGTACGCGCGCAAAACACGCACGCGCGCAACACACGCACGCACACAATGCACGCACGCGCGCAACACACGTACGCGCGCAAAACACGCACGCACACAATACACGCACGCACGCAACACACGCACGCACGCAACACACGCACTCACGCAACACACGCACGCACACAATACACGCAAGCACGCAACACACGCACGCATGCAACACACGCACGCACACAATACACGCAAGCACGCAACACACGCACGCATGCAACACACGCACGCACACAATACACGCACGCACGCAACACACGCACGCACACAATACACGCAAGAACGCAACACATGCACGCATGCAACACACGCACGCATGCAACACACGCACGCACACAATACACGCACGCACGCAACACACGTACGCGCGCAAAACACGCACGCGCGCAACACACGCACGCACACAATACACGCACGCGCGCAACACACGTACGCGCGCAAAACACGCACGCGCGCAACACACGCACGCACACAATACACGCACGCGCGCAACACACGCACGCGCGCAAACACGCACGCACACAATACACGCACGCACGCAACACACGCACGCACACAATACACGCACGCACGCAACACACGCACGCATGCAACACACGCACGCATGCAACACACGCACGCACACAATACACGCACGCACGCAACACACGCACGCACACAATACACGCACGCGCGCAACACACGTACGCGCGCAAACACGCACGCACACAATACACGCACGCACGCAACACACGCACGCACGCAACACACGCACGCACGCAACACACGCACGCACACAATACACGCACGCACGAACACACGCACGCACGCAACACACGCACGCACACAATACACGCAAGCACGCAACACACGCACGCATGCAACACACGCACGCACACAATACACGCACGCACGCAACACACGCACGCACACAATACACGCACGCACGCAACACACGCACGCATGCAACACACGCACGCATGCAACACACGCACGCACACAATACACGCACGCACGCAACACACGACGCGCGCAACGCACGCACGCACGCAAAACACGCACGCACACAATACACGCACGCACGCAACACACGCACGCACACAATACACGCACGCACGCAACACACGCACGCACACAATACACGCACGCACGCAACACACGCACGCACGCAAAACACGCACGCACGCAACACACGCACGCACGCAACACACGCACGCACGCAACGCACGCACGCACGCAACACACGCACGCACACAATACACGCACGCACGCAACACACGCACGCACGCAACACACGCACGCACGCAACACACGCACGCACGCAACACACGCACGCACACAAACACGCACGCACGCAACACACGCACGCATGCAACACACGCACGCACACAATACACGCAAGCACGCAACACACGCACGCATGCAACACACGCACGCATGCAACACACGCACGCACACAATACACGCACGCACGCAACACACGCACGCGCGCAAAACACGCACGCGCGCAACACACGCACGCACACAATACACGCACGCACGCAACACACGCACGCACGCAAACACACGCACGCACGCAACACACGCACGCACACAATACACGCACGCGCGCAACACACGTACGCACGCAAAACACGCACGCACACAATACACGCACGCACGCAACACACGCACGCACACAATACACGCAAGCACGCAACACACGCACGCATGCAACACACGCACGCATGCAACACACGCACGCAACAATACACGCACGCACGCAACACACGCACGCACACAATACACGCACGCGCGCAACACACGCACGCACACAACACACGCACGCACGCAACACACGCACGCGCGCAACACACGCACGCGCGCAACACACGCACGCACACAATACACGCACGCACGCAACGCACGCACGCGCGCAAAACACGCACGCACACAATACACGCACGCACGCAACACACGCACGCACACAACACACGCACGCGCGCAACACACGCACGCACACAACACACGCACGCGAGCAACACACGCACGCACGCAAAACACGCACGCACGCAACACACGCACGCACGCAACACACGCACGCACGCAACGCACGCACGCACGCAACACACGCACGCACACAATACACGCAAGCACGCAACACACGCACGCATGCAACACACGCACGCACGCAACACACGCACGCACGCAACACACGCACGCACACAATACACGCAAGCACGCAAAACACACGCACGCATGCAACACACGCACGCACACAATACACGCAAGCACGCAACACACGCACGCATGCAACACACGCACGCATGCAACACACGCACGCACACAATACACGCACGCACGCAACACACGCACGCGCGCAAAACACGCACGCACGCAACACACGCACGCACACAATACACGCACGCGCGCAACACACGCACGCGGCAAACACGCACGCACACAACACACGCACGCACGCAACACACGCACCCATGCAACACACGCACGCATGCAAAACACGCACGCACACAATACACGCACGCACAACACACGCACGCGCGCAAAACACGCACGCACGCAACACACGCACGCACGCAACACACGCACGCACGCAACACACGCACGCGCGCACAACACGCACGCACACAATACACGCACGCGCGCAACACACGCACGCACACAATACACGCACGCGCGCCACACACGCACGCACGCAACACACGCACGCACGCAGCACACACGCACACACGCACGCACGCAGCACACACGCACTTACGCACGCACAACACACGCAACACACGCACGCACACAACACACGCACGCACGGAACACACGCACTCACGCACGCACGCAGCACACGCACGCACGCACGCAACACACGCACGCACGCAACGCACGCACGCACACAATACACGCAAGCACGCAACACACGCACGCATGCAACACACGCACGCATGCAACACACGCAGGCACGCAATACACGCACGCACGCAACACACGCACGCACACAATACACGCACGCACGCAACACACGCACGCACACAATACACGCAAGCACGCAACACATGCACGCATGCAACACACGCACGCATGCAACACACGCACGCACACAATACACGCACGCACACAACACACGTACGCGCGCAAACACGCACGCGCGCAACACACGCACGCGCGCAACACACGCACGCACACAATACACGCAAGCACGCAACACATGCACGCATGCAACACACGCACGCGCGCAACACACGCACGCACACAATACACGCACGCGCGCAACACACGCACGCACACAATACACGCACGCACGCAACACACGCACGCACACAATACACGCAAGCACGCAACACATGCACGCATGCAACACACGCACGCATGCAACACACGCACGCACACAATACACGCACGCACACAACACACGCACGCGCGCAAAACACGCACGCGCGCAACACACGCACGCGCGCAACACACGCACGCACACAATACACGCAGCACGCAACACATGCACGCATGCAACACACGCACGCGCGCAACACACGCACGCACACAACACACGCACGCGCGCAACACACGCACGCACACAATACACGCACGCGCGCAACACACGCACGCACACAATACACGCACGCGCGCAACACACGCACGCACTCAACACACGCACGCACGCAGCACACGCAACACACACGCACGCACGCAGCACACGCACTTACGCACGCAACACACGCAACACACGCACGCACACAATACACGCACGCACGGAACACACGCACTCACGCACGCACGCAACACACGCACGCATGCAACACACGCACGCACGCAACACACGCACGCACACAATACACGCACGCACGCAACACACGCACGCACACATACACGCACGCACGCAACACACGCACGCACACAATACACGCACGCACGCAACACATGCACGCACGCAACACACGCACGCACGCAACACACGCACGCACACAATACACGCACGCACGCAACACACGCACGCACGCAAAACACGCACGCACGCAACACACGCACGCACACATACACGCACGCACGCAACACACGCACGCGCGCAAAACACGCACGCGCGCAACACACGCACGCACACAATACACGCACGCGCGCACACACGCACGCGCGCAAACCACGCACGCACACAATACACGCACGCACGCAACACACGCACGCACACAATACACGCGACACACGCACGCATGCAACACACGCACGGATGCAACACACGCACGCACACAATACACGCACGCGCGCAACACACGCACGCATGCAACACACGCACACGCACACAAACACACGCAACACACGCACGCACACAATACAACGCAACACACGCACGCATGCAACACACGCACGCATGCAACACACGCACGCACACAACACACGCACGCACGCAACACACGCACGCACGCAACACACGCACGCACCACAATACACGCGACACACGCACGCATGCAACACACGCACGCACGCAACACACGCACGCACACAATACACGCACGCGCGCAACACATGCACTCACACAACACACGCACGCACGCAACACATGCACGCAACACACGCACACACAATACACGCACGCACGCAACACACGCACGCACGCACAATACACGCACGCACGCAACACACGCACTCACGCACGCACGCACTCACGCACGCACGCAACACACGCACGCACACAACACACGCACGCACGCATCACACGCACGCACGCACGCACGCAACACACGCACGCACGCACACACGCACGCACGCAACACACGCACGCACACAATACACGCACGCACGCATCACAGCACGCAACGCACGCACGCAACACACGCACGCACGCAACACACACGCACGCACACAATCACGCACGCAACACACGCACGCACACAATACACGCACGCACGCAACACACGCACGCACGCAACACACGCACTCACGCACGCGCGCACACACGCACGCACACAACACACGCACGCGCGCAACACACGCACGCACACAATACACGCACGCACGCAACACACGCACGCAAACTCACGCACACACGCAACACACGCACGCACGCAACACACGCACTCACGCACGCACGCACTCACGCACGCACGCAACACACGCACGCAACAATACACGCACGCGCGCAACACACGCACGCAACACACGCACGCACGCAATACACGCACGCACGCAACACTGCACACGCACGCACGCACACACGCACGCACGCAACACACGCACGCACACAATACACGCACGCACGCAACACACGCACGCAACACACGCACGCACACAACACACGCACGCACGCAACACACGCACGCAACACACGCACGCACACAATACACGCACGCGCGCATCACACGCACGCACACAATACACGCACGCAAACACACGCACGCACACAATACACGCACGCACGCAACACACGCACACACGCACGCACGCAACACACGCACGCACGCAGCACACGCATGCACGCACGCAACACACGCACACACGCACGCGCAGAATACACGCACGCACGCAACACACGCACGCACACAATACACGCACGCACGCAATACACGCACGCACGCAACACACGCACGCACACATACACACAATACACGCAACACACGCACGCATGCAACACACGCACGCACCAAATACACGCACGCACGCAACACACGCACGCACACAATACACGCACACGCGCGCAACACACGTACGCGCGCAAACACGCACGCACACAATACACGCACGCACGCAACACACGCACGCACGCAACACACGCACTCACGCAACACACGCACGCACACAATACACGCAAGCACGCAACACACGCACGCACGCAACACACGCACGCACACACAATACACGCAACGCACGCAACACACGCACGCATGCAACACACGCACGCACACAATACACGCACGCACGCAACACACGCACGCACACAATACACGCAAGCACGCAACACATGCACGCATGCAACACACGCACGCATGCAACACACGCACGCACACGATACACGCACGCACGCAACACACGTACGCGCGCAAAACACGCACGCGCGCAACACACGCACGCACACAATACACGCACGCGCGCAACACACGTACGCGCGCAAAACACGCACGCGCGCAACACACGCACGCACACAATACACGCACGCGCGCAACACACGTACGCGCGCAAAACACGCACGCACACAATACACGCACGCACGCAACACACGCACGCACACAATACACGCAAGCACGCAACACACGCACGCATGCAACACACGCACGCATGCAACACACGCACGCACACAATGCACGCACGCACGCAACACACGCACGCACACAATACACGCACGCGCGCAACACACGCACGCACACAATACACGCACGCGCGCACAACACACGCACGCGCGCAAAACACGCACGCGCGCAACACACGCACGCACACAATACACGCACGCGCGCAACACACGCACGCGCGCAAAACACGCACGCACACAATACACGCACGCACGCAACACACGCACGCACGCAACACACGCACTCACGCAACACACGCACGCACACAATACACGCAAGCACGCAACACACGCACGCATGCAACACACGCACGCACACAATACATGCAAGCACGCACACACGCACGCATGCAACACACGCACGCACACAATACACGCACGCACGCAACACACGCACGCACACAATACACGCAAGAACGCAACACATGCACGCATGCAACACACGCACGCATGCAACACACGCGCGCACACAATACACGCACGCACGCAACACACGTACGCGCGCAAAACACGCACGCGCGCAACACACGCACGCACACAATACACGCACGCGCGCAACACACGTACGCGCGCAAAACACGCACGCGCGCAACACACGCACGCACACAATACACGCACGCGCGCAACACACGCACGCGCGCAAAACACGCACGCACACAATACACACGCACGCACGCAACACTCGCACGCACACAATACACGCAAGCACGCAACACACGCACGCATGCAACACACGCACGCATGCAAACACACGCACGCACACAATACACGCACGCACGCAACACACGCACGCACACAATACACGCACGCGCGCAACACACGTACGCGCGCAAAACACGCACGCACACAATACACGCACGCACGCAACACACGCACGCACGCAACACACGCACTCACGCAACACACGCACGCACACAATACACGCAAGCACGCAACACACGCACGCACGCAACACACGCACGCACACAATACACGCAAGCACGCAACACACGCACGCATGCAACACACGCACGCACACAATACACGCACGCACGCAACACAGGCACGCACACAAATACACGCAAGCACGCAACACATGCACGCATGCAACACACGCACGCATGCAACACACGCACGCACACAATACACGCACGCACGCAACACACGTACGCGCGCAAAACACGCACGCGCGCAACACACGCACGCACACAATACACGCACGCGCGCAACACACGTACGCGCGCAAAACACGCACGCACACAATACACGCACGCACGCAACACACGCACGCACACAATACACGCAAGCACGCAACACACGCACGCATGCAACACACGCACGCATGCAACACACGCACGCACACAATACACGCACGCACGCAACACACGCACGCACACAATACACGCACGCGCGCAACACACGCACGCACACAATACACGCACGCGCGCAACACACGTACGCGCGCAAAACACGCACGCGCGCAACACACGCACGCACACAATACACGCACGCGCGCAACACACGCACGCACACATACACGCACGCGCGCAACGCACGTACGCACGCAAAACACGCACGCACACATACACGCACGCACGCAACACACGCACGCACACAATACACGCACGCGCGCAAAACACGCACGCACACAATACACGCACGCACGCAACACACGCACGCACACAATACACGCAAGCACGCAACACACACGCATGCAACACACGCACGCATGCAACACACGCACGCACACAATACACGCACGCACGCAACACACGCACGCACACAATACACGCACGCGCGCAACACACGTACGCGCGCAAAACACGCACGCACACAATACACGCACGCACGCAACACACGCACGCACGCAACACACGCACTCACGCAACACACGCACGCACACAATACACGCAAGCACGCAACACACGCACGCACGCAACACACGCACGCACACATACACGCAAGCACGCAACACACGCACGCATGCAACACACGCACGCACACAATACACGCACGCACGCAACACACGCACGCACACAATACACGCAAGCACGCAACACATGCACGCATGCAACACACGCACGCATGCAACACACGCACGCACACAATACACGCACGCACGCAACACACGCACGCGCGCAAAACACGCACGCGCGCAACACACGCACGCACACAATACACGCACGCACGCAACACACGTACGCGCGCAAAGCACGCACGCGCGCAACACACGCACGCACACAATACACGCACGCGCGCAACACACGTACGCGCGCAAACACGCACGCACACAATACACGCACGCACGCAACACACGCACGCACACAATACACGCAAGCACGCAACACACGCACGCATGCAACACACGCACGCATGCAACACACGCACGCACACAATACACGCACGCACGCAACACACGCACGCACACAATACACGCACGCGCGCAACACACGCACGCACACAATACACGCACGCGCGCAACACACGTACGCGCGCAAAACACGCACGCGCGCAACACACGCACGCACACAATACACGCACGCGCGCAACGCACGTACGCGCGCAAAACACGCACGCACACAATACACGCACGCACGCAACACACGCACGCACACAATACACGCACGCGCGCAACACACGCACGCACGCAATACACGCACGCGAGCAACACACGCACGCGCGCAAAAACACGCACGCACGCAACACACGCACGCACGCAACACACGCACGCACGCAACGCACGCACTCACGCAACACACGCACGCACACAATACACGCAAGCACGCAACACACGCACGCATGCAACACACGCACGCACGCAACACACGCACGCACGCAACACACGCACGCACGCAACACATGCACGCATGCAACACACGCACGCATGCAACACACGCACGCACACAATACACGCACGCACGCAACACACGTACGCGCGCAAAACACGCACGCACGCAACACACGCACGCATGCAACACACGCACGCATGCAACACACGCACGCACACAATACACGCACGCGCGCAACACACGCACGCGCGCAAAACACGCACGCACACAATACACGCACGCACGCAACACACGCACGCATGCAACACACGCACGCATGCAACACACGCACGCACACAATACACGCACGCACACAATACACGCACGCGCGCAACACACGTACGCGCGCAACACCCGCACGCGCGCAACACACGCACGCACACAATACACGCACGCGCGCAACACACGCACGCACACAATACACGCACGCGCGCAACACACGCACGCACGCAACACACGCACCCATGCAACACACGCACGCATGCAACACACGCACGCACACAATACACGCACGTACACAATACACGCACGCGCGCAACACACGTACGCGCGCAAAACACGCACGCACGCAACACACGCACGCGCGCAACACACGTACGCGCGCAAAACACGCACGCACACATACACGCAAGCACGCAACACACGCACGCATGCAACACACGCACGCATGCAACACACGCAGGCACGCAATACACGCACGCGCGCAACACACGTACGCGCGCAAAACACGCACGCGCGCAAACACACGCACGCACACAATACACGCACGCGCGCAACACACGCACGCACGCAACACACGCACGCACGCAGCACACGCAACACACGCACGCACGCAGCACACGCACTTACGCACGCAACACACGCAACACACGCACGCACACAATACACGCACGCACGGAACACACGCACTCACGCACGCACGCAGCACACGCACGCACGCACGCAACACACGCACGCACGCAACGCACGCACGCACACAATACACGCAACAACGCAACACACGCACGCATACAACACACGCACGCATGCAACACACGCAGGCACACAATACACGCACGCACACAACACACGTACGCGCGCAAAACACGCACGCGCGCAACACACGCACGCGCGCAACACACGCACGCACACAATACACGCAAGCACGCAACACATGCACGCATGCAACACACGCACGCGCGCAACACACGCACGCACACAATACACGCACGCGCGCAACACACGCACGCACACAATACACGCACGCACGCAACACACGCACGCACACAATACACGCAAGCACGCAACACATGCACGCATGCAACACACGCACGCATGCAACACACGCACGCACACAATACACGCACGCACACAACACACGTACGCGCGCAAAACACGCACGCGCGCAACACACGCACGCGCGCAACACACGCACGCACACAATACACGCAAGCACGCAACACATGCACGCATGCAACACACGCACGCGCGCAACACACGCACGCGCGCAACACACGCACGCACACAATACACGCACGCGCGCAACACACGCACGCACACAATACACGCACGCGCGCAACACACGCACGCACTCAACACACGCACGCACGCAGCACACGCAACACACGCACGCACGCAGCACACGCACTTACGCACGCAACACACGCAACACACGCACGCACACAATACACGCACGCACGGAACACACGCACGCATGCAACACACGCACGCATGCAACACACGCACGCACACAATACACGCACGCACGCAACACACGCACGCACACAATACACGCACGCACGCAACACACGCACGCACACAATACACGCAAGCACGCAACACATGCACGCATGCAACACACGCACGCATGCAACACACGCACGCACACAATACACGCACGCACGCAACACACGTACGCGCGCAAAACACGCACGCGCGCAACACACGCACGCACACAATACACGCACGCGCGCAACACACGTACGCGCGCAAAACACGCACGCGCGCAACACACGCACGCACACAATACACGCACGCGCGCAAACACACGCACGCACACAATACACGCACGCACGCAACACACGCACGCACACAATACACGCGACACACGCACGCATGCAACACACGCACGGATGCAACACACGCACGCACACAATACACGCACGCGCGCAACACACGCACGCATGCAACACACGCACGCACACAATACACGCAACACACGCACGCACACAATACACGCAACACACGCACGCATGCAACACACGCACGCATGCAACACACGCACGCACACAACACACGCACGCGCGCAACACACGCACGCACGCAACACACGCACGCACACAATACACGCGACACACGCACGCATGCAACACACGCACGCATGCAACACACGCACGCACACAATACACGCACGCGCGCAACACATGCACTCACACAATACACGCACGCACGCAACACATGCACGCAACACACGCACTCACACAATACACGCACGCACGCAACACACGCACTCACACAATACACGCACGCACGCAACTCATGCACTCACGCACGCACGCACTCACGCACGCACGCAACACACGCACGCACACATACACGCACGCGCGCATCACACGCACGCACGCGCGCACGCAACACACGCACGCACGCACTCACGCACGCACGCAACACACGCACGCACACAATACACGCACGCAACACACGCACGCACACAATACACGCACGCGCGCAACACACGCACGCACGCAACACACGCACTCACGCACGCGCGCAACACACGCACGCACACAATACACGCACGCGCGCAACACATGCACTCACACAATAGACGCACGCACGCAACACATGCACGCAACTCACGCACTCACACAATACACGCACGCACGCAGCACATGCACTCACGCACGCACGCACTCACGCACGCACGCAACACACGCACGCACACAATACACGCACGCGCGCAACACACGCACGCAACACACGCACTCACACAATACACGCACGCACGCAACACATGCACTCACGCACGCACGCACTCACGCACGCACGCAACACACGCACGCACACAATACACGCACGCTCGCAACACACGCACGCAACACACGCACTCACACAATACACGCACGCACGCAACACACGCACGCAACACACGCACGCACACAATACACGCACGCGCGCATCACACGCACGCACACAATACACGCACGCAACACACGCACGCACACAATACACGCACGCACGCAACACACGCAACACACGCACGCACGCAACACACGCACGCACGCAGCACACGCATGCACGCACGCAACACACGCAACACACGCACGCGCAGAATACACGCACGCACGCAACACACGCACGCACACAATACACGCTCGCACGCAATACACGCACGCACGCAACACACGCACGCACACAATACACACAATACACGCAACACACGCACGCATGCAACACACGCACGCACACAATACACGCACGCACGCAACACACGCACGCACACAATACACGCACGCGCGCAACACACGTACGCGCGCAAAACACGCACGCACACAATACACGCACGCACGCAACACACGCACGCACGCAACACACGCACTCACGCAACACACGCACGCACACAATACACGCAAGCACGCAACACACGCACGCACGCAACACACGCACGCACACAATACACGCAAGCACGCAACACACGCACGCATGCAACACACGCACGCACACAATACACGCACGCACGCAACACACGCACGCACACAATACACGCAAGCACGCAACACATGCACGCATGCAACACACGCACGCATGCAACACACGCACGCACACAATACACGCACGCACGCAACACACGTACGCGCGCAAAACACGCACGCGCGCAACACACGCACGCACACAATACACGCACGCGCGCAACACACGTACGCGCGCAAAGCACGCACGCGCGCAACACACGCACGCACACAATACACGCACGCGCGCAACACACGTACGCGCGCAAAACACGCACGCACACAATACACGCACGCACGCAACACACGCACGCACACAATACACGCAAGCACGCAACACACGCACGCATGCAACACACGCACGCACACAATACACGCACGCGCGCAACGCACGTACGCGCGCAAAACACGCACGCACACAATACACGCACGCACGCAACACACGCACGCACACAATACACGCACGCGCGCAACACACGCACGCACACAATACACGCACGCGAGCAACACACGTACGCGCGCAAAACACGCGCGCACGCAACACACGCACGCACGCAACACACGCACGCACGCAACGCACGCACTCACGCAACACACGCACGCACACAATACACGCAAGCACGCAACACACGCACGCATGCAACACACGCACGCACGCAACACACGCACGCACGCAACACACGCACGCACACAATACACGAAAGCACGCAACACACGCACGCATGCAACACACGCACGCACACAATACACGCAAGCACGCAACACATGCACGCATGCAACACACGCACGCATGCAACACACGCACGCACACAATACACGCACGCACGCAACACACGTACGCGCGCAAAACACGCACGCGCGCAACACACGCACGCACACAATACACGCACGCGCGCAACACACGTACGCGCGCAAAACACGCACGCACACAATACACGCACGCACGCAACACACGCACCATGCAACACACGCACGCATGCAACACACGCACGCACACAATACACGCACGTACACAATACACGCACGCGCGCAACACACGTACGCGCGCAAAACACGCACGCACGCAACACACGCACGCGCGCAACACACGTACGCGCGCAAAACACGCACGCACACAATACACGCACGCACGCAACACACGCACCCATGCAACACACGCACGCACACAATACACGCACGCGCGCAACACACTCACGTACACAATACACGCACGCGCGCAACACACGTACGCGCGCAAAACACGCACGCACGCAACACACGCACGCACGCAACACACGCACGCACGCAACACCCGCACGCGCGCAACACACGCACGCACACAATACACGCACGCGCGCAACACACGCACGCACACAATACACGCACGCGCGCAACACACGCACACACGCAACACACGCACGCACGCAGCACACGCAACACACGCACGCACGCAGCACACGCACGCACGCACGCAACACACGCACGCACGCAACGCACGCACGCACACAATACACGCAAGCACGCAACACACGCACGCATGCAACACACGCACGCATGCAACACACGCAGGCACGCAATACACGCACGCACGCAACACACGCACGCACACAATACACGCACGCACGCAACACACGCACGCACACAATACACGCAAGCACGCAACACATGCACGCATGCAACACACGCACGCATGCAACACACGCACGCACACAATACACGCACGCACACAACACACGCACGCGCGCAAAACACGCACGCGCGCAACACACGCACGCGCGCAACACACGCACGCACACAATACACGCAAGCACGCAACACATGCACGCATGCAACACACGCACGCGCGCAACACACGCACGCACACAATACACGCACGCGCGCAACACACGCACGCACACAATACACGCACGCACGCAACACACGCACGCACACAATACACGCAAGCACGCAACACATGCACGCATGCAACACACGCACGCATGCAACACACGCACGCACACAATACACGCACGCACACAACACACGTACGCGCGCAAAACACGCACGCGCGCAACACACGCACGCGCGCAACACACGCACGCACACAATACACGCAAGCACGCAACACATGCACGCATGCAACACACGCACGCGCGCAACACACGCACGCACACAACACACGCACGCGCGCAACACACGCACGCACACAATACACGCACGCGCGCAACACACGCACGCACACAATACACGCACGCGCGCAACACACGCACGCACTCAACACACGCACGCACGCAGCACACGCAACACACGCACGCACGCAGCACACGCACTTACGCACGCAACACACGCAACACACGCACGCACACAATACACGCACGCACGGAACACACGCACTCACGCACGCACGCAGCACACGCACGCACGCACGCAACACACGCACGCACGCAACGCACGCACGCACACAATACACGCAAGCACGCAACACACGCACGCATGCAACACACGCACGCATGCAACACACGCACGCACACAATACACGCACGCACGCAACACACGCACGCACACAATACACGCACGCACGCAACACACGCACGCACACAATACACGCAAGCACGCAACACATGCACGCATGCAACACACGCACGCATGCAACACACGCACGCACCAATACACGCACGCACGCAACACACGTACGCGCGCAAAACACGCACGCGCGCAACACACGCACGCACACAATACACGCACGCGCGCAACACACGTACGCGCGCAAAACACGCACGCACACAATACACGCACGCACGCAACACACGCACGCACACAATACACGCGACACACGCACGCATGCAACACACGCACGGATGCAACACACGCACGCACACAATACACGCACGCGCGCAACACACGCACGCACGCAACACACGCACTTACGCACGCAACACACGTAACGCACGCACGCACGCAACACACGCACGCACGCAGCACACGCACGCACGGAACACACGCACTCACGCGCGCACGCACGCAACACACGCACACACACAACACACACACGCACACAATACACGCAGGCACGCAACACACGCACGCACGCAACACACGCACGCACGCAACACACGCACGCACGCAACACACGCACTCACGCAACACAAGTAAAGCGCGCAACACACGCACTCACGCAACACACGCACGCACACACGCAACACACGCACGCACGCAACACACGCACGCACGCAACACACGCACGCACGCAACACGCGCACTCACGCACGCAAGCAACACACGCTCGCACGCAACACACGCACGCACACAACACACGCACGCACGCAACACACGCACGCGCGCAAAACACGCACGCACGCAACACACGCACGCACACAATACACGCACGCGCGCAACACACGCACGCACACAATACACGCAAACGCACGCACGCATGCAGCACACGCACGCATGCAACACACGCACGCACACAATACACGCAACACACGCACGCGCGCAACACACGCACGCACGCAACACACGCACTTACGCACGCAACACACGCACGCGCGCAACACACGCACGCACGCAGCACACGCACTCACGCAACACACGTAAAGCGCGCAACACACGCACTCACGCAACACACGCACGCACACACGCAACACACGCACGCACGCAACACACGCACGCACGCAAACACACGCACGCACGCAACACGCGCACTCACGCACGCAAGCAACACACGCTCGCACGCAACACACGTACACACACAACACACGCACGCACGCAACACACGCACGCGCGCAAAACACGCACGCACGCAACACACGCACGCACACAATACACGCACGCGCGCAACACACGCACGCACACAATACACGCACGCACGCAGCGCACGTAACACACGCAACACACGCACGCACACAATACACGCACGCACGCAGCACACGCACGCACGGCAACACACGCACTCACGCACGCACGCACTCACGCACGCACGCAACACACGCACGCAGGCACGCAACACACGCAACACACGCACGCACGCAACACACGCACGCACGCAGCACACGCACTTACGCACGCAACACACGCAACACACGCACGCACGCAACACACGCACGCACGCAACACGCGCACTCGCGCACGCAAGCAACACACGCTCGCACGCAACACACGCACGCACACAACACACGCACGCACGCATGCAACACACGTACACACACAACACACGCACGCACGCAACACACGCAACACACGCAACACACGCACGCACACAATACACGCACGCGCGCAACACACGCACGCACGCAACACACGCACGCACGCAACACACGCACGCACACAATACACGCACGCACGCAACACACGCACGCACACAATACACGCACGCGCGCAACACACGCACTTACGCAACACACGCACGCACACAATACACGCACGCGCGCAACACACGCACGCACACAATACACGCAACACACGCACGCATGCAGCACACGCACGCATGCAACACACGCACGCACACAATACACGCAACACACGCACGCGCGCAACACACGCACGCACGCAACACACGCACTTACGCACGCAACACACGCACGCACGCAACACACGCACGCACGCAACACACGCACTCACGCACGCACGCACTCACGCACGCACGCAGCACACGCACGCACGCACGCACGCACTCACGCACGCACGCAGTACACGCACGCACGCACGCAAACACGCACTCACGCACGCGCGCAACACACGCACGCACGCAACACACGCACGCACGCAACACACGCACGCACGGAACACACGCACTCACGCACGCACGCACTCACGCACGCACGCAGCACACGCACGCACGCACGCAAACACGCACTCACGCACGCACGCAACAGAGGCACGCACACAATACACGCACGCAACACACGCACGCACGCAACACACGCACGCACGCAACACACGCACGCACGCAACACACGCACACACGCACGCACGTACTCACGCACGCACGCACACAATACACGCACGCAACACACGCACGCGCGCAAAACACGCACGCACGCAACACACGCACGCACGCACGCACGCAAACACACGCACGCCACAATACACGCACACACACAACACACACACGCACACAATACACGCACGCACGCAACACACGCACGCACGCAACACACGCACGCACGCAACACACGCACGCACGCAACACGCGCACTCGCGCACGCAGCAACACACGCACGCACGCAACACACGCACGCACGCAACACACGCACTCACGCAACACATCACGCACGCAACACACGCACTCACGCAAGCACGCAACACACGCACGCACGCAACACACGCACTCACGCAACACACGCACGCACGCAACACGCGCACGCACGCACGCAAGCAACACACGCACGCACGCAGCACACGCACGCACACAACACACGCACGCACGCAACACACGCACGCGCGCAAAACACGCACGCACGCAACGCACGCACGCACGCACGCGACACACGCAACACACGCACGCACACAACACACGCACTCACGCACGCACGCAACACACGCAACACACGCACGCACACAATACACGCACGCACGCAACACACGCACGCACGGAACACACGCACTCACGCACGCACGCACTCACGCACGCACGCAGCACACGCACTTACGCACGCAACACACGCAACACACGCACGCACGCAACACACGCACGCACGCAACACGCGCACTCACGCACGCAAGCAACACACGCTCGCACGCAACACACGCACGCACACAACACACGCACGCACGCATGCAACACACGCACACACACAACACACGCACGCACGCAACACACGCACGCACGCAACACACGCACGCACGCAACACACGCACTCACGCAACACAAGCAAGCGCGCAACACACGCACTCACGCAACACACGCACGCACACGCGCAACACACGCACGCACACAATACACGCACGCACGCAGCGCACGCACGCGACACACGCACACACGCAACACACGCACGCACACAACACACGCACTCACGCACGCACGCAACACACGCAACACACGCACGCACACAATCACGCACGCGCGCAACACACGCACGCACGCAACACACGCACGCACGCAGCACACGCACGCACGGAACACACTCACGCACGCACGCACGCACTCACGCACGCACGCAACACACGCACGCACGCACGCAACACACGCAACACACGCACGCACGCACTCACGCACGCACGCAACACACGCACGCAGGCACGCAACACACGCAACACACGCACGCACGCAACACACGCACGCACGCAGCACACGCACTTACGCACGCAACACACGCAACACACGCACGCACACAATACACGCACGCGCGCAACACACGCACGCACGCAACACACGCACGCACGCAACACACGCACGCACACAATACACGCAACACACGCACGCATGCAGCACACGCACGCATGCAACACACGCACGCATGCAACACACGCACGCACACAATACACGCACGCACACAATACACGCACGCACGCAACACACGCACGCACGCAACACACGCACGCACGCAACACACGCAACACACGCACGCGCACAATACACGCACGCACGCAACACACGCACGCACGCAACACACGCACGCACGCAGCACACGCACGCACGGAACACACGCACTCACGCACGCACGCACTCACGCACGCACGCAGTACAACGCACGCACGCACGCACACAATACACGCACGCACGCAACACACGCACGCACGCAACACACGCACGCACGCAACACACGCACGCACGCAACACACGCACTCACGCACGCACGCACGCAAACACGCACACACGCACGCACGCAACACACGCACGCACGCAACACACGCACGCACGCAACATACGCACGCACGCAACACACGCACGCACGCACGCACGTACTCGCGCACGCACGCACACAATACACGCACGCAACATACGCACGCACGCAAAACACGCACGCACGCAACACACGCACGCACGCAACACACGCAACACACGCACGCACACAATACACTCACGCACGCAACACACGCACGCACGCTACACACGCACGCACGCAGCACACCGCACGCACGCACGCACGCAACACACGCACGCCCACAATACACGCACACACACAACACACACACGCACACAATACACGCACGCACGCAACACACGCACGCACGCAACACACGCACGCACGCACACACGCACGCACGCAACACACGCACGCACGCAACACAAGCACGCACGCACGCACGCAACACACGCAACATACGCACGCACACCAAACACGCACGCACACAACACACGCACGCACGCACGCACGTACTCGCGCACGCAGGCAACACACGCACGCACACAATACACGCACGCACGCAACACACGCACGCACGCAACACAAGCACGCACGCACGCACGCAACACACGCAACACACGCACGCACACAACACACGCACGCACAACACACGCACGCACGCACGCACGTACTCGCGCACGCAGGCAACACACGCACGCACACAATACACGCACGCACGCAACACATGCACTCACGCACGCACGCACGCACTCACGCACGCACGCAACACACGCACGCACGCAACACACGCACGCACGCACGCACGCAACCACACGCACGCACGCAACACACGCACGCACGCACGCACACAATACACACACGCACGCAACCACGCACGCACACAATACACGCACGCGCGCAACACACGCACGCACACAATACACGCACGCACGCAATACACGCACGCACGCAACACACGCACGCACGCAACACACGCACGCACGCAACACACGCACGCACGCAACACACGCACTCACGCACGCACGCAACACACGCACGCACGCTACACACGCACGCACGCACGCAACACACGCACGCACACCACGCACTCACGCACGCACGCAACACACGCACGCACGCAACACACGCACGCACGCACGCACGCAACACACGCACGCACGCAACACACGCACGCACACAATACACGCACGCACGCAACACACGCACGCACACAATACACGCACTCACGCAACACACGCACTCACGCACGCACGCAACACACGCATGCACGCAACTCACGCACGCACGCAACACACGCACGCACGCAACACACGCAGACACACAACACACACACACAACGCACACACAACACACACACAAACACACACACAACACACACGCACACAAAACACACACGCAACACCCACACACACAAAAAACACACACACACACACACAAGCAACATACGCACGCACACAACACACAGCACGCACGCAATACACGCACACACGCAACACACGCACACACGCAACACACGCACGCACGCAACACGCACGCACGCAACACACGCACACACACAACACACGCACGCACGCAAGCAACACACACACACAACACACACAACACACACACAACACACACACAACACACACACAACACACACACACACAACACACACACAGAACACACACAACACACACAACACACACACGCGACCCACGCACGCACGCAACACACGCACGCACGCAACACACGCACGCACGCAACACACGCACGCACGCAACACACGCAACACACAACACACACACAACACACACACAACGCACACACAACACACGCACACAGACACACGCACACACACACGCAACATACGCACGCACGCAACACACACACGCAACATACGCACACACACAACACACGCACGCACGCAACACACGCACGCACGCACGCAACACACGCACTCACGCACGCACGCAACATACGCACTCACGCAACACACGCACGCGCGCAAAACACGCACGCACGCAACACACGCACGCACGCAACACACGCACGCACACAATACACGCACGCACGCAACTCACGCACGCACGCAACACACGCACGCACGCAACACACGCACGCACACAACACACGCACGCACGCAACACACGCAACACACGCACGCAAGCAACACACGCACGCACGCAACACACGCACGCACACAACACACGCACGCACGCAACACACGCACGCACGCAACACACGCACGCACGCAACACACGCACGCACGCAACACACGCACGCACACGCGCAACACACGCACGCACACAATACACGCACGCACGCAGCCACGCACGCACGCACGCACGCACGCAACACACGCACGCACACAACACACGCACTCACGCAACACGCAACACACGCAACACACGCACGCACACAATACACGCACGCGCGCAACACACGCACGCACGCAACACACGCACGCACGCACGCAACACACGCACGCACGCAACACACGCACGCACACGCGCAACACACGCACGCACACAATACACACGCACGCACGCAACACACGCACGCACGCACACGCACGCACGCACGCAGCACACGCACGCACGGAACACACGCACGCACGCACGCACGCACTCACGCACGCACGCAACACACGCACGCAGGCACGCAACACACGCAACACACGCACGCACGCACTCACGCACGCACGCAACACACGCACGCACGCACGCAACACACGCACGCACGCAACACACGCACGCACGCACGCAACACACGCAACACACGCACGCACACAATACACGCACGCGCGCAACACACGCACGCACGCAACACACGCACGCACGCAACACACGCACGCACACAATACACGCAACACACGCACGCACGCAGCACACGCACGCACGCAACACACGCACGCACACAATACACGCAACACACGCACGCACGCAACACACGCACGCACGCAACACACGCACGCACACAATACACGCACGCACACAACACACGCACGCGCGCAACACACGCACGCACGCAACACACGCACACGCACGCAACACACGCAACACACGCACGCACACAATACACACACACAACGCACACACACAACACACACACAAGCACACAGACAACACCGCACACACGCAAAACACACACACACACAACACACACACAACACAACACACGCACGCACGCAACACACGCACGCACGCAACAACACACGCACGAACGCAACACACGCACGCACGCACGCAACACACGCACGACACACAACACACACACAACGCACACACAACACACACACAACACACACACAACACACACACGCACACAAAACACACACACAACACCCACACACACAAAACACACACACACGCACACGCAACACACGCACGCATACAACACACAGCACGCACGCAACACACGCACACACGCAACACACGCACACACGCAACACACGCACGCACGCACACAACACACGCACGCACGCAACACACGCACGCACGCAACACACGCACGCACGCAACACACGCACGCACACAACACACGCACGCACGCAACGCAACACACACACACAACACACACAACACACACGCAACACACACACAACACACACACAACACACACACACACAACACACACACAGAACACACACAACACACACACAACACACACGCGACCCAGGCACGCACGCAACACACGCACGCACGCAACACACACGCACGCAACACACGCACGCACGCAACACAACGCATACACACAACACACACACAACACACACACAACGCACACACAACGCACGCACACAACAGACACACGCAACACACACACGCAACATACGCACGCACGCAACACACACACGCACGCACGCAACACACGCACTCACGCACGCACGCAACACACGCACTCACGCACGCACGCAACACAAGCACACGCACGCAACACACGCACGCACGCAACGCACGCACTCACGCACGCACGCAACACACGCACGCACGCAACATACGCACGCACGCAACACACGCACGCACGCAAAACACGCACGCACGCAACACACGCACGCACGCAACAACACACGCACGCACACAATACAGGCACGCACGCAACTCACACGCACGCAGGCAACACACGCACGCACGCAACACACGCACGCACACAATACACGCACGCACGCAACACACGCACGCACAAACACACGCACGCACACAACACACGCACTCACGCACGCACGCAACACACGCACGCACGCAACACACGCACGCACGCAACACACGCACGCACACAACACGCGCACGCACACAACACACGCACGCACGCACGCAACACACGCACACACACAACACACGCACGCTCGCAACACACGCACACACACAACACACGCACGCACGCAACACACGCACGCACGCAACATACGCACGCACGCAACACACGCACGCACGCAACACACGCACGCACGCAACACACACACAACGCACACACGCAACACACACACAACACACACACAACACACACAAGCAAGACACACACACAACAACGACACACACAAAACACACACACACACAACACACACACACACAACACACACACACAAGCAACACACGCACACACGCAACATACGCACGCACGCAACACACGCACGCAGCACACGCACGCATGCACGCACGCACGCAACACACTCACGCACACAACACACGCACGCACGCAACACACGCACTCACACAATACACGCACGCACGCGAACACACGCACGCACGCACGCACACAATACACGCACGCGCGCAACACACGCACGCACGCAACACACGCACGCACGCAGCACACGCACGCACACAATACACGCACGCACGAAACACACGCACGCACGCACGCACGCAACACACGCACTCACACAATACACGCACGCACGCAACACACGCACGCACACAACACACGCACGCACGCAAAACACGCACGCACACAATACACGCACGCAGGCAACACACGCACGCACAAACACACGCACGCACACAACACATGCACTCACGCACGCAGGCAACACACGCACGCACGCAACACACGCACGCACGCAACACACGCACGCACACAATACACGCACGCACACAACACACGCACGCACGCACGCAACACTCGCACACACACAACAACACACGCACGCACGCAACACACGCACACACACAACACACGCACGCACGCAACACACGCACGCACGCAACACACGCACGCACGCAACACACGCACGCACGCAACACACGCACGCACGCAACACACACACAACGCACACACAACACACACACAACACACACACAACACACACAAGCAAGACACACACACAACAAACGACACACACAAAACACACACACACACAACACACACACATCACAACACAACACACACAAGCAACACACGCACACACGCAACATACGCACGCACGCAACACACGCACGCAGCACACGCACGCATGCACGCACGCACGCACAGCACACGCACGCACACAACACACGCACGCACGCAACACACGCACTCACACAACACACGCACGCACGCGACACACGCACGCACGCACGCACACAATACACGCACGCGCGCAACACACGCACGCACGCAACACACGCACGCACGCAGCACACGCACGCACACAATACACGCACGCACGCAACACACGCACGCACGCACGCAACACACACGCACGCACACAATACACGCACGCACGCAAAAACACACGCACGCACACAACACACGCACGCACGCAAACACGCACGCACACAATACACGCACGCACGCAACACACGCACGCACGCAACACACGCACTCACGCACGCACGCAAAGCACGCACGCACGCAAACACACGCACGCACGCAACTCACACACGCACGCAACACACGCACGCACGCACGCACACAACACGCACGCACGCAACACACGCACGCACGCAACACACACACGCACGGCAACACACGCACGCACGCAATTAACGCACGCGCGCAACACACGCACGCACGCAAAACACGCATGCACGCAACACACGCACGCACGCAACTCACACACGCACGCACACACACGCACGCACGCAACACACGCACGCACGCAACGCACGCACGCACACAATACACGCACGCACGCAACACACGCACGCACGCAACACACGCATGCACGCACGCAACACACGCACGCACACAATACACGCACGCACGCAACACACGCACGCACGCAACACACGCACGCACACACGCAACACACGCACGCACGCAACACACGCACGCACGCAACACGCGCACTCACGCACGCAAGCAACACACGCACGCACGCAACACACGCACGCACACAACACACGCACGCACGCATGCAACACACGTACACACACAACACACGCACGCACGCAACACACGCACGCACACAATACACGCACGCACACAATACACGCACGCGCGCAAACACACGCACGCACACAATACACGCACGCACGCAGCGCACGCACGCACGCACGCGACACACGCAACACACGCACGCACACAACACATGCACTCACGCACGCGCGCAACACACGCACGCACACAATACACGCACGCACGCACACACGCACGCACGCAACACACGCACTCACGCACGCACGCACTCACGCACGCACGCAACACACGCACGCACGCAACACACGCACGCACGCAACACACGCACGCACGCACGCACGCGCACTCACGCACGCAAGCAACACACGCTCGCACGCAACACACGCACGCACACAACACACGCACGCACGCATGCAACACACGTACACACACAACACACGCACGCACGCAACACACACGCACGCACGCAACACACGCACGCACGCAGCACACGCACGCACGGAACACACGCACTCACGCACGCACGCACTCACGCACGCACGCAACACACGCACGCAGGCACGCAACACACGCAACACACGCACGCACGCAACACACGCACGCACGCAACACACGCGCGCACGCAGCACACGCACGCACGCACGCACGCGCACTCACGCACGCAAGCAACACACGCTCGCACGCAACACACGCACTCACGCAACACACGCACGCACACGCGCAACACACGCACGCACACAATACACGCACGCACGGAGCGCACGCACGCACGCACGCGACACACGCAACACACGCACGCACACAACACACGCACTCACGCACGCACGCAACACACGCAACACACGCACGCACACAATACACGCACGCACGCAACACACGCACGCACGCAACACACGCACTACGCACGCAACACACGCAACACACGCACGCACGCAACACACGCACGCACGCAGCACACGCACGCACGCAACACACGCACGCGCGCAACACACGCACTCACGCAACACAAGTAAAGCGCGCAACACACGCACTCACGCAACACACGCACGCACACACGCAACACACGCACGCACGCAACACACGCACGCACGCAACACACGCACGCACGCAACACGCGCACTCACGCACGCAAGCAACACACGCACGCACGCAACACACGCACGCACACAACACACGCACGCACGCATGCAACACACGTACACACACAACACACGCACGCACGCAGCACACGCACTCACGCACGCACGCACTCACGCACGCACGCAACACAAGCAAGCGCGCAACACGCGCACGCACGCTACACACGCACTCACGCAACACACGCACTCACGCAACACACGCACGCACGCAACACACGCACTTACGCACGCAACACACGCAACACACGCACGCACGCAACACACGCACGCACGCAGCACACGCACGCACGGAACACACGCACGCACGCAACACACGCACTCACGCAACACAAGTAAAGCGCGCAACACACGCACGCACGCAACACACGCACGCACACACGCAACACACGCACGCACGCAACACACGCACGCGCGCAAAACACGCACGCACGCAACACACGCACGCACACAATACACGCACGCGCGCAACACACGCACGCACACAATACACGCACGCACGCAGCGCACGCAACACACGCAACACACGCACGCACACAATACACGCACGCACGCAGCACACGCACGCACGGAACACACGCACTCACGCACGCACGCACTCACGCACGCACGCAACACACGCACGCAGGCACGCAACACACGCAACACACGCACGCACGCAACACACGCACGCACGCAGCACACGCACGCACGCACGCAACACACGCAACACACGCACGCACGCAACACACGCACGCACGCAAACACGCGCACGCACACAACACACGCACGCACGCACGCAACACACGCACACACGCAACACACGCACGCACACAATACACGCACGCACACAATACACGCAACACACGCACGCGCGCAACACACGCACGCACGCAACACACGCACTTACGCAACACACGCACGCACACAATACACGCACGCGCGCAACACACGCACGCACACAATACACGCAACACACGCACGCATGCAGCACACGCACGCATGCAACACACGCACGCACACAATACACGCAACACACGCACGCGCGCAACACACGCACGCACGCAACACACGCACTTACGCACGCAACACACGCAACACACACGCAGGCACACAATACACGCACGCGCGCAACACACGCACGCACGCAGCACACGCACTCACGCACGCACGCACACACGCACGCACGCAGCACACGCACGCACGCACGCACGCACTCACGCGCGCACGCAGTACACGCACGCACGCACGCAAACACGCACTCACGCACGCGCGCAACACACGCACGCACGCACGCAAACACGCACTCACGCACGCACGCAACAGAGGCACGCACACAATACACGCAACACACGCACGCACGCGCGCAACACACGCACGCACGCAACACACGCACTTACGCACGCAACACACGCAACACACGCACGCACACAATACACGCACGCGCGCAACACACGCACGCACGCAACACACGCACGCACGCAGCACACGCACTCACGCACGCACGCACTCACGCACGCACGCAGCACACGCACGCACGCACGCACGCACGCACACACGCACGCACGCACGAACACACGCACTCACGCACGCACGCACTCACGCACGCACGCAGCACACGCACGCACGCACGCAAACACGCACTCACGCACGCGCGCAACAGACGCACGCACACAATACACGCACGCAACACACGCACGCACGCAACACACGCACGCACGCACGCACGTACTCGCGCACGCACGCACACAATACACGCACGCAACATACGCACGCGCGCAAAACACGCACGCACGCAACACACGCACGCACGCAACACACGCACGCACGCAACACACGCACGCACGCACGCACGTACTCGCGCACGCACGCACACAATACACGCACGCACACATACGCACGCACGCAACACATGCACGCACGCAACACAAGCACGCACGCACGCACGCAACACACGCAACATACGCACGCACACCAAACACGCACGCAACAACACACGCACGCACGCACGCACGTACTCGCGCACGCAGGCAACACACGCACTCACACAATACACGCACGCACGCACGCAACACATGCACGCACGCAACACAAGCACGCACGCACGCACGCAACACACGCAACATACGCACGCACACAAACACGCACGCACACAATACACGCACGCACACAACACACGCACGCACACAACACACGCACGCACGCACGCACACAATACACACACGCACGCAACACACGCACGCATGCACGCACGCAACACACACACGCACGCAACATACGCACGCACACAATACACGCACGCGCGCAACACACGCACGCACACAATACACGCACGCACGCAATACACGCACGCACGCAACACACGCACGCACGCAACACACGCACGCACGCAACACACGCACGCACGCAACACACGCACTCACGCACGCACGCAACACACGCTCGCACGCTACACACGCACGCACGCACGCAACACACGCTCGCACCAACTCACGCACTCACGCACGCACGCAACACACGCACGCACGCAACACACGCACGCATGCACGCACGCAACACACACACGCACGCAACATACGCACGCACACAATACACGCACGCACGCGACACACGCACGCACACAATACACGCACTCACGCAACAGACGCACTCACGCACGCACGCAACACACGCATGCACGCAACTCACGCACGCACGCAACACACGCACGCACACAATACACGCACGCACGCACGCAACATACACACGCACACAATACACGCACGCACGCAATACACGCACGCACGCAACACACGCACGCACGCAACACACGCACTCACGCACGCACGCAACACACGCACGCACGCAACACAAGTAAAGCGCGCAACACGCGCACGCACGCTACACACGCACTCACGCAACATACGCACTCACGCAACACACGCACGCACGCAACACAAGTAAAGCGCGCAACACACGCACGCACGCAACACACGTACGCGCGCAAGACACGCACTCACGCAACACACGCACGCACGCAACACACGCACGCACGCACGCAACACACGCACTCACGCAACACACGCACGCACGCAACACACGCACGCACGCAACACACGCACACACACAACGCACACACACAACTCACACACCACAACACACACACACAGACACACAGACACACCGACACACACACAACACACACAACACACAACACACACACAACACAACACACACACACAAGCAACACATGCACGCACGCAACATACGCACGAACACAACACACACACAACACACACACAACACACACGCACACAAAACACACACAACACCCACACACACAAAACACACACACACACACACAAGCAACATACGCACGCACACAACACACAGACGCACGCAATACACGCACACACGCAACACACGCACACACGCAACACACGCACGCACGCAACATACGCACGCACGCAACACACGCACACACACAACACACGCACGCACGCAACGCAACACACACACACAACACACACAACACACACACAACACACACACAACACACACACAACACACACACACACAACACACACACAGAACACACACAACACACACACAACACACACACGCGACCCAGGCACGCACGCAACACACGCACGCACGCAACACAGGCACGCACGCAACGCACGCACTCACGCACGCACGCAACACACACGAACGCGCGCAAAACACGCATGCACGCAACACACGCACGCACGCAACACACGCACGCACACAATACAGGCACGCACGCAACTCACGCACGCAGCAACACACGCACGCACGCAACACACACACGCGACCCAGGCACGCACGCAACACACGCACGCACGCAACACACGCACGCACGCACGCAACACACGCACTCACGCACGCACGCAACATACGCACTCACGCACGCACGCAACATAAGCGCTCACGCACGCAACACACGCACTCACGCAACGCACGCACTCACGCACGCACGCAACACACGACGCGCGCAAAACACGCATGCACGCAACACACGCACGCACGCAACACACGCACGCACACAATACAGGCACGCACGCAACTCACGCACGCAGGCAACACACGCACGCACGCAACACACGCACGCACACAATACACGCACGCAGCAACACACGCACGCACGAACACACGCACTCACGCACGCACGCACTCACGCACGCACGCAACACACGCACGCACGCAACACACGCACGCACGCAACACACGCACGCACGCACGCACGCGCACTCACGCACGCAAGCAACACACGCACGCACGCAACACACGCACGCACACAACACACGCACGCACGCATGCAACACACGCACACACACACAACACACGCACGCACGCAACACACGCACGCACGCAACACACGCACGCACGCAGCACACGCACGCACGCAACACACGCACTCACGCACGCACGCACTCACGCACGCACGCAACACACGCACGCACGCACGCAACACACGCACCAACACACGCACGCACGCAACACACGCACGCACGCAACACACGCACGCACGCACACACGCACGCACGCACGCACGCGCACTCACGCACGCAAGCAACACACGCTCGCACGCAACACACGCACTCACGCAACACACGCACGCACACGCGCAACACACGCACGCACACAATACACGCACGCACGCAGCGCACGCACGCACGCACGCGACACACGCAACACACGCACGCACACAACACACGCACTCACGCACGCACGCAACACACGCAACACACGCACGCACACAATACACGCACGCGCGCAACACACGCACGCACGCAACACACGCACTTACGCACGCAACACACGTAACACACGCACGCACGCAACACACGCACGCACGCAGCACACGCACGCACGGAACACACGCACGCACGCAACACACGCACTCACGCAACACAAGCAAACGCGCAACACACGCACTCACGCAACACACGCACGCACACACGCAACACACGCACGCACGCAACACACGCACGCACGCAACACACGCACGCACGCAACACGCGCACTCACGCACGCAAGCAACACACGCTCGCACGCAACACACGCACGCACACAACACACGCACGCACGCATGCAACACACGCACACACACAACACACGCACGCACGCAGCACACGCACTCACGCACGCACGCACTCGCACGCACGCAACACAAGTAAAGCACGCAACACACGCACGCACGCAACACACGCACGCACCACGCAACATACGCACTCACGCAACACACGCACGCACGCAACACACGCACTTACGCACGCAACACACGCAACACACGCACGCACGCAACACACGCACGCACGCAGCACACGCACGCACGGAACACACGCACGCACGCAACACACGCACTCACGCAACACAAGTAAAGCGCGCAACACACGCACTCACGCAACACACGCACGCACACACGCAACACACGCACGCACGCAACACACGCACGCGCGCAAAACACGCACGCACGCAACACACGCACGCACACAATACACGCACGCGCGCAACACACGCACGCACACAATACACGCACGCACGCAGCGCACGCAACACACGCAACACACGCACGCACACAATACACGCACGCACGCAACACACGCACGCACGAACACACGCACGCACTCACGCACGCACGCACTCACGCACGCACGCAACACACGCACGCAGGCACGCAACACACGCAACACACGCACGCACGCAACACACGCACGCACGCAGCACACGCACTTACGCACGCAACACACGCAACACACGCACGCACGCAACACACGCACGCACGCAACACACGCACGCACACAACACACGCACGCACGCATGCAACACACGCACGCACGCAACACACGCACGCACACAATACACGCACGCACACAATACACGCAACACACGCACGCGCGCAACACACGCACGCACGCAACACACGCACTTACGCAACACACGCACGCACACAATACACGCACGCGCGCAACACACGCACGCACACAATACACGCAACACACGCACGCATGCAGCACACGCACGCATGCAACACACGCACGCACACAATACACGCAATACACGCACGCGCGCAACACACGCACGCACGCAACACACGCACTTACGCACGCAACACACGCAACACACGCAGCACACAATACACGCACGCGCGCAACACACGCACGCACGCAACACACGCACTCACGCACGCACGCACTCACGCACACGCACGCAGCACACGCACGCACGCACGCACGCACTCACGCGCGCACGCAGTACACGCACGCACGCACGCAAACACGCACTCACGCACGCGCGCAAACACACGCACGCACGCACGCAAACACGCACTCACGCACGCGCGCAACACACGCACGCACACAATACACGCAACACACGCACGCGCGCAACACACGCACGCACGCAACACACGCACGCACGCACGCAACACACGCAACACACGCAGGCACACAATACACGCACGCACGCAACACACGCACGCACGCAACACACGCACGCACGCAGCACACGCACTCACGCACGCACGCACTCACGCACGCACGCAGCACACGCACGCACGCACGCACGCAGCACACGCACGCACGCAACACACGCACTCACGCACGCACGCACTCACGCACGCACGCAGCACACGCACGCACGCACGCAAACACGCACTCACGCACGCGCGCAACAGGCACGCACACAATACACGCACGCAACACACGCACGCACGCAACACACGCACGCACGCACGCACGTACTCGCGCACGCACGCACACAATACACGCACGCAACATACGCACGCGCGCAAAACACGCACGCACGCAACACACGCACGCACGCAGCACACGCACGCACGCAACACACGCACGCACGCACGCACTACTCGCGCACGCACGCACACAAATACACGCACGCAACACACGCACGCACGCAACACATGCACGCACGCAACACAAGCACGCACGCACGCACGCAACACACGCAACATACGCACGCACACCAAACACGCACGCACACAACACACGCACGCACGCACGCACGTACTCGCGCACGCAGGCAACACACGCACTCACACAATACACGCACGCACGCAACACATGCACGCACGCAACACAGCACGCACGCACGCACGCAACACACGCAAAATACGCACGCACACAAAACACGCACGCACACAATACACGCACGCACACAACACACGCACGCACACAACACACGCACGCACGCACGCACACAATACACACACGCACGCAACACACGCACGCATGCACGCACGCAACACACACACGCACGCAACATACGCACGCACACAATACACGCACGCGCGCAACACACGCACGCACACAATACACGCACGCACGCAATACACGCACGCACGCAACACACGCACGCACGCAACACACGCACGCACGCAACACACGCACGCACGCAACACACGCACTCACGCACGCACGCAACACACGCTCGCACGCTACACACGCACGCACGCACGCAACACACGCTCGCACCCAACTCACGCACTCACGCACGCACGCAACACACGCACGCACGCAACACACGCACGCATGCACGCACGCAACACACACACGCACGCAACATACGCACGCACACAATACACGCACGCACGCGACACACGCACGCACACAATACACGCACTCACGCAACAGACGCACTCACGCACGCACGCAACACACGCATGCACGCAACTCACGCACGCACGCAACACACGCACGCACACAATACACGCACGCACGCACGCAACATACACACGCACACAATACACGCACGCACGCAATACACGCACGCACGCAACACACGCACGCACGCAACACACGCACTCACGCACGCACGCAACACACGCACGCACGCAACACAAGTAAAGCGCGCAACACGCGCACGCACGCTACACACGCACTCACGCAACATACGCACTCACGCAACACACGCACGCACGCAACACAAGTAAAGCGCGCAACACACGCACGCACGCAACACACGTACGCGCGCAAGACACGCATCACGCAACACACGCACGCACGCAACACACGCACGCACGCACGCAACACACGCACTCACGCAACACACGCACGCACGCAACACACGCACGCACGCAACACACGCACACACACAACGCACACACACAACTCACACACACAACACACACACAAGACACACAGACAACACCGACACACACAAACACACACACACAACACACACACAACACAACACACACACACAAGCAACACATGCACGCACGCAACATACGCTCGAACACAACACACACACAACCACACACAACACACACGCACACAAACACACACAACACCCACACACACAAAACACACACACACACACACAAGCAACATACGCACGCACACAACACACAGACGCACGCAATACACGCACACACGCAACAAACACACGCACACACGCAACACACGCACGCACGCAACATACGCACGCACGCAACACACGCACACACACAACACACGCACGCACGCAACGCAACACACACACACAACACGCACAACACACACACAACAACCACACAACACACACACAACACACACACACACAACACACACACAGAACACACACAACACACACACAACACACACACGCGACCCAGGCACGCACGCAACACACGCACGCACGCAACACAGGCACGCACGCAACGCACGCACTCACGCACGCACGCAACACACGAACGCGCGCAAAACACGCATGCACGCAACACACGCACGCACGCAACACACGCACGCACACAATACAGGCACGCACGCAACTCACGCACGCAGGCAACACACGCACGCACGCAACACACACACGCGACCCAGGCACGCACGCAACACACGCACGCACGCAACACACGCACGCACGCACGCAACACACGCACTCACGCACGCACGCAACATACGCACTCACGCACGCACGCAACATAAGCGCTCACGCACGCAACACACGCACTCACGCAACGCACGCACTCACGCACGCACGCACGCAACACACGAACGCGCGCAAAACACGCATGCACGCAACACACGCACGCACGCAACACACGCACGCACACAATACAGGCACGCACGCAACTCACGCACGCAGGCAACACACGCACGCACGCAACACACGCACGCACACAATACACGCACGCAGGCAACACACGCACGCACAAACACACGCACGCACACAACACATGCACTCACGCACGCAGGCAACACACGCACGCACGCAACTCACGCACGCACGCAACTCACGCACGCAGGCAACACACGCACGCACGCACACGCACGCACGCACTCAACACACGCACGCACACAATACGCGCACGCACACAACACACGCACGCACGCACGCAACACTCGCACACACACAACACACGCACGCTCGCAACACACGCACACACACAACACACGCACGCACGCAACACACGCACGCACGCAACATACGCACGCACGCAACACACGCACGCACGCAACACACGCACGCACGCAACACACACACAACACACACACAACACACACAAGCAAGACACACACACAACAAAGACACACACAAAACACACACACACACAACACACACACATCACAACACACACACACACAAGCAACACACGCACACACGCAACATACGTACGCACGCAACACACGCACGCACACACGCACGCACGCACGCACGCACGCACGCAACACACTCACGCACACAATACACGCACGCACGCAACACACGCACTCACACAACACACGCACGCACGCAACACACGCACTCACACAATACACGCACGCGCGCAACACACGCACGCACGCAACACACGCACGCACGCACGCACAATGCACGCACGCACGCAACACACGCACGCACGCAACACACGCACGCACGCCGCACACGCACGCACACAATACACGCACGCACGAAACACACGCACGCACGCACGCAACACACGCACTCACACAATACACGCACGCACGAAACACACGCATGCACGCACGCAACACACGCACGCACGCACGCACACAATGCACGCACGCGCGCAACACACGCACGCACGCAACACACGCACGCACGCCGCACACGCACGCACACAATACACGCACGCACGAAACACACGCACGCACGCACGCAACACACGCACTCACACAATACACGCACGCACGCAAACACGCACGCACACAATACACGCACGCACGCAAAACACGCACGCACACAATACACGCACGCACGCAACACACGCACGCACGCAACACACGCACTCACGCACGCAGGCAAAACACGCACGCACGCAACACACGCACGCACGCAACACACGCACGCAACACAACACACGCACGAGCGCAACACACGCACGCACGCAACACACGCACTTACGCACGCAACACCGCAACACACGCACGCACGCAACGCACGCACGCGCGGAACACACGCACTCACGCACGCGCGCAGCACAACGCACGCACAGAATACACGCACGCACGCAACACACGCACTTACGCACGCAACACACGCAACACACGCACGCACAGAATACACGCACGCACGCAACACACGCACTTACGCACGCAACACACGCAACACACGCACGCACAGAATACACAACGCACGCAACACACGCACTTACGCACGCAACACACGCAACACACGCACGCACACAATACACGCACGCGCGCAACACACGCACGCACGCAACACACGCACGCACGCAACATACGCGCTCACACAATACACGCACGCACGCAACACACACATGCACTCACGCACGCACGCACTCACGCACGCACACAGCACACGCACGCACGCAAACACACGCACGCACGCAACACACGCACGCACGCAACACACGCACGCACGGAACACACGCACGCACGCAGCACACGCACGCACGCACGCAACACACGCACTCAAGCAACGCACGCACTCACGCACGCGCGCAACACACGCACGCACGCAGCACACGCACGCACACAACACACGCACGCACGCAACGCACGCACGCGCGGAACACACGCACGCACGCACGCGCGCAGCACACGCACACGCACGCAACACACGCAACACACGCACGCACACAATACACGCACGCACGCAACACACACACGCACGCAACACACGCACGCACGCAACACACGCATGCACGCACGCAACACACGCAACACACGCACGCACAGAATACACGCACGCACGCAACACACGAACGCACGCAACACACGCACTTACGCACGCAACACACGCAACACACGCACGCACACAATACACGCACGCGCGCAACACACGCACGCACGCAACACACGCACGCACGCAGCACACGCACGCACGCAACACACGCACGCACGCTACACACGCAACACACGCACGAACACAATACACCCACGCACACAATACACTCATGCACGCAACACACGCACGCACGCAACACACGCACGCACGCATGCAACACACGCACACACACAACACACGCACGCACGCAACACACGCACGCACACAATACACGCACGCACACAATACACGCACGCACACACACACACGCACGCACGCACGCACGTACTCGCGCGCGCAGGCAACACACGCACGCACGCAACACACGCACGCACGCAACACACGCACGCACACAATACACGCACGCACGCAACACATGCACTCACGCACGCACGCACGCACTCACGCACGCACGCAACATACGCACGCACGCAACACACGCACGCAAGCAACATACCCACGCACACAACTCACACACGCAGCAGCACACGCACGCACGCACACACGCAACACGCGCACGAACACAATACACGCACGCACACAATACACTCATGCACGCAACACACGCACGCACGCAACACACGCACGCACGCATGCAACACACGTACACACACAACACACGCACGCACGCAACACACGCACGCACACAATACACGCACGCACGCAACACATGCACTCACGCAACACACGCACGCACACAATACACGCACGCACGCAACACAGCACTCACGCAACACACGCACGCGCGCAACACACGCACGCACGCAACTCACACACGCAGGCAACACACGCACGCACGCACGCACACAATACACGCACGCACGCAACACACGCACGCACGCAACTCACGCACGCAGCAGCACACGCCGCACGCACGCACACAATTCACGCACGCTCGCAACACACGCACGCACGCAACACACACACGCACGCAACAGACGCATGCACGCACGCAACACGCGCACTCACACAACACACGCACGCACACAACTCACACACGCAGGCAGCACACGCACGCACGCAACACACGCACGCACACAATACACGCACGCACGCAACACACGCACTCACGCAACACACGCACGCACACAATACACGCACGCACGCAACACATGCACGCACGCAACACACGCACGCGCGCAACACACGCACGCGCGCAAAACACGCACGCACGCAACACACGCACGCACGCAACTCACACACGCAGGCAACACACGCACGCACGCACGCACACAATACACGCACGCACGCAACACACGCACGCACGCAACTCACACACGCAGCAGCACACGCACGCACGCACGCACACAATTCACGCACGCTCGCAAACACACACGCACGCACGCAAACACACGCACGCACGCAACACACGCACGCACGCAACACACGCACGCACGCAACACACGCACGCACGCAAAACAACACGCACGCAACACACGCACGCACGCAACTCACACACGCAGGCAACACA
>CM075173.1:162486993-162538499 GCA_037576465.1 Parascaris univalens
ATGTCGTTTCAAGGAACGATATGAGACGAGAGAGAAAGGACGACATACTGGCGTAAAGCTTTTGAACTATTATCGGTTGTGCATATTCATTTCAGGATTTTTCTTGAAGGATGGTGCCAAACTGCGAATTCATTAACTAGCTTGACCTTTTCATTAGGATCTTAAATGTCTGACAGTACAACTGCAAGGAGATCCAATCATTTCTTCTGAAAGGTTCGCTAATAGAGTAATACACTGCTCGTAGGTTTTTGGCTGCCGTGCATAACAGTTGATATACGAAATAGTTGAGGGAAGGGGAACGGGCTTTTGAGGGCTCCAACGTTCCGGTCTTCGAGCATCCAGGAGGCACTAACTAGAGAAGAACAAAGGTCACTGACATTATCAATTGTTCCACTTTGCTCCATTTGCCTGAAAACCGCTTAAAGCATTCCTACAGTTTAAAGCAAAAATTGCACCTCGCTTCACGGCCGGTGAATGAAACGGCTCGCTTGAATCCTTGAATGAAAAATTTTCTGCTGGCTGTGCGGTTACTCTTCGATTTATTTCAAGAATTCTCTGGAGATCTTCAAGTATTTCCGCCTGCTAAGAAAAGTGTCAAAATTGTGTCACGATTCGAACTTTGTTCAGTGGTCTCCAAGAAATATTTGACGTTCTATTTCAATGGGCACTCCTGGAAAACCAGTTGATAAATAGACTGCGGCCGTCTTGGAGTTTCTTGTTGTCTGTAATTGAATACTCTGCAAAAGGCAACCGCTCGGAGAACATTGCACCAATAAATTTACTTGGAAAATCAGTCGATTCAGGATGTCTTAAAGCAATGTTTTAGCTGATTCTGCAACTTAACAAGAAGGATGTGATGATTGTTGGCTACTTCTCAGAGGTGAGAGAGGATGGGAATGCCGGAAGATGCGTGGACTGCTCGTCGAAATTTTCCACTGAAGATTAGAAATTTCTCACTGTTATCGATCAGAAGAAATAAACGTTCATGAGTGTTGTAAAAATAAAACAAACCGTGCGTGTTTGGAACTTGGGTCACGCATAATGCAGCTTTAGGCGTTTTAGTGAAGTTAGTGCAATCATTTTTGTGTCACCGAGTGTAAAATGGGCGCTCGTCATTCGCTGTCGACGAAACCTCATCATCAAAAAAGTGAATGCCAATTTCTGCTTTCTTAGTGATATGTCAAAATTGCACTGCTCAGCGATACGTCTTCGTGTTTGTAGGATGCAGCATTGATACACCCTATTGACAAGAAATAAAAGTCGCGAGTGTAATTATAACATGAAATATCGGCAATCAAATTGTAAGGGATGTGAGTCTACTGTGGCAGTCGCACGCGGCTGATAAAACACTGAGCTCTTAGGTCAAACAGTCGGGACTAGTTTCCGACCATATATGATCAAAGGGCAAAAAGTTTGTAAGTCCGAAGTGATAGGGACCTTTACTTGGGAAGAATGATTCTTTATTACCACCAAATAAGAGTGGACTATGCTTCATACTCCCCGCGACCTTCGGTATTTTCGTCCGATCCCATCTCTCTTATCTTACTTTGGAGCCTATGTAAAGATTCCCTTTACATGCCAAATGCTAAAATACGATATAGTGCATCCATATATTTACATCATTCTTACGTACTTCTGACGTCTCTATTTGCACAGGTCTATCACTTTTAATAAATCTCGCACTAATGAGGGTAATGAGGCAACGACTTTGAGAACAGAATGTAGTCTTTGGAGGCCGAACTGAACCAAGAGCTGATTTTTTCTCTGTGAGGTTTATTTGCACTCCGTCGAGCGTAGAGGAAAACGTATGAAGCGTTATGAAGGAATCTGCTTTATTCATTTCTCATTGGTACAAAAAGTAGGAAATAGTTATACTCTTAACAAAATGTTAGAAAATGACGCTTTCAATGTCGTCAATTAAGTCGGCCATAAAAATAGCCAAAAAAGACATAAGTGGCCAGAAAAAAAAAACAATTTAAAAGAATCATTTCCGTTTATGCGTGCATTCTCAGCCAAGACGAGTTTTTCGTTTGCTTCCGACTGTCCCTTGCATAAAGACATTGTCACGGCAAACTTCACCACATTTCCTACTCGGTATACTGCAAAAAAAGGGATTGAAAGACTAATGGGGAATCGAGTTGGATCTGAAAGATCGTCTAATGATGAGAGTAAGCAGGCAAATTCCACGGGCATAGATTTCCTATTCTCCTATGTGAAACTAAACGACCAGAACGCAGACATCGAAAAGGAACGAGAGCAAATAAACTTTACGTGCACAACATCGCTATTATGCGATTTTGCAAAAAAATGAAAACAAACAAAGCTATCCAAGGCAAGCAAAACGAGCACCGCTGATATGCATAAGCTATCAAGCTTCATCGACGTATTGCGAACGGACTTTGTGAAAGTTGTACATAGGCAAAAAGCTTTCAACATCAAGTCTATCGGCGCTACGTCGATGACGGTATCATCGAAATCAACAGTGCTAGTTTTGCTTGCCTTTGGTATTTTTGTACTTTTCTTTTAGGATCGGATCATAGCGACGTTGTACGCGCGAAGTATTTTTGCTCCCATGCCTCATGTTTGCGTTCTCGGCAGCTAATTTCAAACAGGAGAGCAGAAAATCTATGCCCGTCTCGTTTTTGTTTGCAACCTCAAATCTCAACCGTCCGTGCTGATTATCAGGACTAGAATATGGCGGAGACACAAATACATCAAACTGACGATGTACATGTATATTCGGGCATGGAGCGCTTTGGCTGAATGATCCGCTCTTTCTCAGTAAAACTCATCGCGCTCGAACCTAAATTGTTCAAATTGTTCTCGACCGCAAGTGTCGGTCGCAAAACAAAACGTTGGTAAGAAGGTTAAACAGCTATTCAATAATGCAGTCTAAGAAAGTGAAAACGAAACTCTTTCTTTTTATGAAAGAAATACTCTAAAGTTCGCAGAGAAGCCCGAAAAAAACAAGCGCTGCAAAGATCATCGTTGAAAATAGTGACGAGGCTCCGTTGCGATCATAGGAAAACATTGTCGGTCTGAATCGAATTCGCCTTCCGTTCAGCGGTTGTGTCGGACGGTAATTTTGGCCTGTTTTACCGGAGGACAACCGGATTTGCCTCAACTTCATCAGCTGCAATAAACAAAACGATTTGTGGCTTTTTATTATTTACTTCAAGGAATGCTCAGCCGATCATCCAGCAACGATTTGAGAAATCTCAGAATTCCTTCATTCAGCAGTTTTTCTCCTCCAAATAAACGATTACAGAGGTTCTGAGAATAATGTAGTACTTCAAGAAGCCATGAAACTTTCTAGGTGAATTTTTATGAAGTTTATATTTGGTTAGTGCTAAGTTCTGTTGAAGAGAATGTGAGAGTAAAAACTGAGAAGTATAAGAGAGCAATTTTCGATCACTGTTGCCATTACACCATAAGAATAGCGTTCGAAAAGCGAAAATGTTTACACTTTGTCACTACATTTCGCAGTGTTTCACTGGGGACAACTAGTGAAAAAAACTTCAGAAAAACTTTCGCTACATTAAGATTCACTTCTCTCTCTAATTTCTTGCTCTGAAGATGATTCGGCGTGAAATCTATATCCTCATCCAATTCCTTGAATTAAATTCCGCATGAAACACCATTAGCGATTGACTAGAGCCCATGCAAGATTAATTAATTACTAGGAGAGTTCGGCGGTGGAGCACAAGGTTGAACTGAACCATCGGAAAAATTGTATAATTGGATGTTCTGTGTTTCCAGATTTTGGAGCTCTGGATAATATGGATTTACCATAGTTGAGCATTTCTGAAGACATCTTTTGCGTCTTTTGCACAAGATGTCGCATTTTTTGCATTATATGTGCAGTCATGTGGCCCGTGTTCCCGGCAATATGCGAAGGAACGAAAAAAATTGCGGATACGAAGATTCTTCAGGAAAATTTTGCAAAAGTATGGGAAACAATCCGGAAATCCTAGTTTTGATGGAATTTTTTGCATTCTTGCGAATTTTTCAGAACCTCTCGGCAATGAGGGACTCTCGGTGCCGGTGAAGAAAATTCCTGGATATTTGCTAACCCAGCAGAGTTCTACATTGTCAACCCAGATAATCATTTCCTGGACATATCTCAGTTGTCTTTGTTGGAATTTGGAACGTTTTTTTGTTATTCATACATCTAGACTGGCTAATGGAATCCGGAAAAAAGGAATCTGGAAGCGACGAAAAAAATTGGCAAACCGCCAACTTCATTTTTGTATGTGTTCCCATTGCTGTTACGCGTTTCTTCACTATTAACTATTTTCATCTTACTCCATGAGTGTTACAATGCCATAAGTGCGGTTTTTCTAAAATCCATGGTATTTGGATATCGTGGACTTTTTCTCCAGATGGATGCAACTCTTTTTTGCGAAAGTCGCGGAGGCGCGCACCCTTTGCCATTCAACTTCCCAGGGAACTGGAAACTAGGGGATTGCATTTGGCGGAGAAGTGCTATTATACAGTCGAATATAGGTCCCGTGACACTGGAGGATAAGAAATTTTCATATAACAAATATAGTGGAAAACGGCATGGAACTGTTCACAGTTTGTCACAAACTTGCATACAGGAAACCAGGAAGAACAATGTTTTTGCACGTTTTCGCAACTTGACGTTTGTGGGCGTGCTTTGGTGGTACCCTGTTCTTGTGCGTATGTGTGTATATATGTTTGACAACACTCTTTTCCAGTTGTTTCTTGATTCTGTCTCAACCACGAACATCAACTCCATGCATCTAATTCTAGGAGGAGGGAGGAGGGGATAATGTCTAAAAAGTCTGCACGCATTGTGCACAGGCCTTCATTTTACACCGACTTAGCCTCAAAACGAATGGAGAAGACTCAGGAAGGCTGGCTGCTTAGCTGGACCTCACCGGAAAATGCCTTACCGTCACCTCAGGTTTTCCGTGAAGACGGTTTTTTTGCATCCTCTCCAGCGAATTTTCATTGCATCACAGCACGATTGCATTTTCTGCTGTGGTCAGCTTTCGATGCGGAGTATGAATTGGTACCGGTAAAGAAAGCGCATTCAAGTTTCAAAGGATAGACGCAGCGAGCTGAGAATTTCTAGGTGAGGCATTTTAAAGAGTGGAGAAAAAATTCTTGTGGATAAAGCACTTAAAATAGAGCAGCTTTTTAAAGACACGGAGTTGTCATCGTAGGTTTTTATGACCACTTGCTGCCATATTTAGAATTAGGAACAAATAAATGTGAAGAAAAAACAACTTCAATTTTTCCGTTACAAAAGCATCATACCTGAAGTGGTGTGATCGACGTGGGTTCAGCCATAATCGTCCATACGACTGCTTCATCACACGTTGGCGTTGTTAATGAGCCTTCGTAGCGATAGAACGTTTCTAGATTGTCTGGTAGCAGTGGCATCAGCTGATAGCCTTGTAGTTGAGTCTTTGCACCTGTGAAAACGTTTCTTATTAAAAAATATGGATTAGTAAGACCTGGTATATCTGAGGTATTCCCATCATATTACCTCTGCCTCGTTACAGCATATTAGACATTGTGCATCACCAGTTTTTAAAAGACGCATGCGCTTTATCCATAACTTCACCAAGTCGAGATTACTTTATCTCGGACTGCACTTGTTTCATACATTTTGTTCTAGGCTCTTAGGAAACTGCAACTATCATCCTTCACTAAAGAAGTTCACTCCAACTAGCATCTCCAACTTGACTCGAAAACCTTGCCTTTGGCTTCAAGTGAGGAGAAGCTAAACAAGCCCTACTCGACATATCTTTTTGCCTATCTGTCTGACCATTTCATAATCGATGACATTAAATGAGTGAATGGATCAGTGCACTAATCAGTCAATAAAAGTTGATCTAGTAAGACATTAAATGAGTGAATGGATCAGTGCACTAATCAGTCAATAAAAGTTGATCTAGTATACGTCACCTATTCCAAAATTTTCATTCGAAGCAGTGGTGCTTCCATATTTAACTTTTCTAGTGCATACCCTATGCGATATGACTGCATACTTATCTTTCCGCTTGATGGTACGCACTGTTTTAAATCACCCTACTCCTTGTTACGTTAACCATAGGATTATAACGTCTCAGATTTGCATTTTTTCATCTTTAACATTTGAAGTGCAACGTGTGGCGACGTAGGTTGCAGATTTAAGCATCGACAATCGAGCGAATGAGAAGTGGATTGCATTGAAGTCCCGCTGAAACATCGGCGTTAAATCAAACGCCAGAGGAGACTGCACTGGTTTCTTCCTTACATGATACTGCAAAAATTAAGGATATCTTCAACGAAAGAAAGGAAGGACTATTTTTGCTATTAGAAGGTATGCAGTAAGCTTAATCCATTGGTCACAATCGTGTCGAGCATGTAGAACTTCCCATCTAGGTTAATACTGCACTAGGCTCCTCTACGAATCCATCACCCAATCCGACTCAACTAGAAAAGTGCACTTCCGTTGCGATTCCTGTAACGGCAAATGGTGCCTAAGAGCATAGCAACTCTAAGTGGAATTCGAAAAGTGCACCTCTAACAAAAAGTGAACATTAAAGTGAAGGTTTTGATGCGTGACAACTATGGCGCGAGCAAAATTCACCAACGGTGAAATAAACAAAACGGGTTACCAGCGCAGAACAACTCAGAATAATGGAGTAATTACTGCTAAAGAGTAATTTTCCTTCTTCAGTTATATTATATAATGAGCTCATTGTCGTGGCACATCATTAACTATCACGTACCTATCCTTAATTTTCAGGAGAAAATCCTTGAGCTTTATATACGATTCTGCTATTTCCTTTCGTTTTCGAGACTATCTTATACAATTCCATAAAATGTTGATGAATATAGCATAGCATGACATAGCGTATAAAATATGAAAAATATCAACTGAAAGCAAAAACTTCTTCGTTAGCGTAAATGGGAAATATCTCCAAAGAATTATGAGAAAGTGCTTAGTCAGAATTAAGAAGGAATGTTTTGCTAGGCAAAAGCTGTAGTGAAATTCAATCAAAGTTCGGGTTTTTAGAGGTTGGAAATGGGCAGAGGATGTGGGAGACGAGAAAGAAGCAATTACTACACAGTGCACTTTGCTGTGAACTTCTAAGAGGCGTGAAAGGACCTCTGAAAGAAGAGATATATCTCTTGGCTCTTTCAGAAATACGTCACGGGCACGAAAATGAGTGGAACAATAACAGTGACTGGCAAATAGAACGAAAAACAGTTATATGAATCGAGCAACACATAAAATGCTTTGTGGTTCTGAGGAGAGGCAACGAAAATATAAGTGGACTTGAAAGAGCCGTTGAGTAGAATAGTAGCTTCTAAATGAACTGATTGAATTTCTCTACGCATACAAAGCTGCTTTCTACTTTGAATTTCTTTCTGTTCGTCCTATAGTGGGCAGAATAATAGAAAAGATTGTTTCATAAAGTGAAAATTCCAATAAGCGACACCGTTGAGTGGTTTTGGTAGGAACGAGCGTGACAGCTCAAGTGCCCAAGAGCCGGAAACTCGAAAACTCTAGATAGAGAATGCAAAGTTGAATAAGAACTTTTCAGTGCCACAAACTAATTAGCTCGAGCAAACGTACCTTCGAGCATCCCCGCAGCTCCGAGTTCTACCGATGAAGAAGTAACAACAGCGAAACTAGCACTGAGAGGACTCGTCGATGGTGTGAACTGCGTTCATCTGGGATTTCTGTGCAGAAATTCACAAAAGCGCGTTGCACTCCTACCTCCGGATAAAATTTCGCGAGTGTGTTCCCCATTCCTTCTATCATCTACGATGCTTTTGAAATGCGCCGTTCCTCATCTAAATCCTTGCAGTAGACTCTGATCGCTCGAGAACATGAGAACGTTCAAAGAGAAATCAGAATGGAAAGTTCCTCCTTCCTCGAAGATCCGCTGTCAGCGAACACAGCACGGATGAAGGGGCAATACGATGAGCTCGTCGAGCCGATGATTCAAATCATACGCGATAACGTACTGAGGGTTCGTTTTCATGAAAGGTGTATAAGGACTGACCTTTGAAACTGCTAGTTACTGACCTTTGAAACTGCTAGTTTTCACGTGAAACTTTTTTCTCCTCGAAAGAAACAGGAGCCTTCCAAATGAAGATGAAGAATTCTTCGGGAGCTCATGGATGATTTAGCATATAGATAATTTAAAAACTTGGTTGTCATCTACGCTCGAGGAAGTCGTTCCTCTACAACCACATCTCATCTTCGATTTCTGATGTCTATGACTTTTACCAATTCAACGATCATCTCAAAAAATTTCGCGAGTTACTGGAATGGAAAGTGGAACAGAAAATCTCCGTATACGTGGATGCCGACCAGGCTCAATGACGTTGCGCAAGCTGGGCTCGATGGTACTTAGTGGGGATGCGTCATTGCCAAGAGCCACGAAGACACCGACAACGGCGATAGAGTCGCCTTCTAACTTGTCGCCAGCTTTGAAGCCCTTCTTCATGTGAACAAAGTGTATCTGAAATTTCATGAGCTTTTTCTTCCATACAAAGTAAATTTCCAACGTTTCCTTTCCATGCTATGATCACAGAAAACGTTTTCATTACCTATCGCATTCAAAGCCCTTGCTGAATCGAAGCTGTCACCAGTCAGGGGAGAAAAGTGAACGATTGAGATGCCACACACTACGAAAGAAAGGTTTAAAGTCATGTGCAGTGTCACCTGTCACTTAAAATCAGTGTTTCCTAAAACTTGCTGAACTTCAAAGATAACGAGAAAACCAACAAAACAATGGTCGCAACAAGCAAGAAAGTGTCACGGAAGCAGAGATTTGAAGCACTACCTCTGAGGGATAATGCAACGAGGCGACGGTGTGCTCACTGCCACTGTTGTTGTACTGAGACCAGTGAATGTGGTACTGCACCAGTTCGTATTTATGGTTTAAACCACCACCATATACGTAAGGCCTCTTATCGCCCCACTTATCGAATCCGCTGGCCATCACTGCAACATATGCCGTCAGAGTTGTTGTCATTTGGTGAAAGGGATGAGATGCTACTTATGAAAAGCGATCAAACAGAAGCCGCCGTTTCTCAACATTGCGAACTTCTCCAACTATTAGGAGTTCTACCGTCTTCTCTGCATCTATCCACTGAGCGGGACATTTTGTCGAGAATTAATAGGTTGCAGGCTGAGGCGGAACAACGCTTTCACTCGTCATTAAACAGCGGTCACCGCTGAATCCAGACGAAATAGAGCTAGCCCTATTACAACATGTTAACCGGTACCCTCTTGCCGCTAAATTAAGCGGGCACTGATAGCTCCTTCGTGGAAAACAATGTTTTCGTTCCCTTACAATAATCAGTTACACCTTTTCTGACGACTTCAATCACCTAGCTCAATATCAATATCGTCCATAAATTATGAATACTCCAGTCATCCTCTTTTATACACTGAGCATTTCTCAAAAAAGGTAGGTCACAGCAACTTCACGCGCAAGCCTACGTGCATTTACGTGCTAATCTCTCCGGTAATGCACTCTGCTTAATCAAAAAAGGTTGGCGTAACGAAATTCGATAGACCAATGGCTTCAGATGAAAATATCACTTCCTAAGTTCTGCTTCAGATTGTCATCCTCTATATTAGCTTACTCATATTTCAAATGTAACTGGATCCGCAAGTGCAACCAGTTTGGCTATTTTCTTGAAACTCAGAGACGAACTTCTAGAAGTGGATTTGTGCGAGAGGTCGGCTTTATAATGATAGGGTGATGCGCAAAAACGCTTGTCCTCTACCCGCTGCATTGTTGCACTTTTCTCGCTCAAAGCACGCATATTTCGTCCTGGTTCCATGTTATGTCGGAATATGTCATTATAACTGCTTGCAAGTCTGCCCACACGATTTTCTGAGGTCTGAACAATGACCCCTAAACTAGACTGAACTGGTGGGTAAATTTCCCTCGTAGTGAACATTCCTCGACGCAATCGACTTCATTAAGGCTACAAATAAGATGCTAACTAACCGGAGTGTCCGTTATTTTCTATAGTTATTGGACCAGAGTGACCATAGTTGATAAAATGAATCCTTGGAAGAGGGTCAAAATCGACTTCAGAAGCTCGAATATCTATTGGTGACTGACGTGCACCTGTCTGACATACACCTTTCCACGTATGCGGACCATTCTCATCTTCGTAGCCCCAGTGATGATCCTTTTCGAATGCGGCTGCTAAAATTGCACAATGTTTTCGCAGAAGGGTTAAAAATCTTTTGAATTCCCCTCGATGTCAGCTAATTCCATGTGTTCAACGAAAGATTAGTGTTTGTCACATGAGGACGAACTAGCCCAAATGGAAGCATGTTTTCAGCGAAACCCAACAACTTGAGAAGGTGTCAAAAAAGGAACTGCAAAAGTCGGAACGAACGACACGATGACAACTGACAATAAAAACTCGGAATCAAGGACTTGCTGCCACGGAAATCACAGGGTAATGATAGAGGATTTTATTTTGCGGATGCCGAAAATGTTCATAACTTCCTTACTTTTGTTACGACAGCATGTTAGTCATGAAATTTGGTTCCCGCAGTTGATCCACTATGGACTTTCGTTGATGATGCCCAACAATACTTTCTTTAAAGCGCTACAGAAATTACCGGATTTTGACGGCGACATAGCATACACGTGGTAGAAGATTTGACACCCTTCGTTGCTCCTTTATTCTTACACGTTATTCTTTATGAGCGTCAAACTCTTCTGTGGAAGAAAATACCTTAGGTCTTAGAGTACAGAAATTACACATTTGCCTTTGTCTGACGGCTAACACCACTCAGTGAAAGAATACACACTGATAAGTATACACATACACTGAATACTTGTTTTAGCAATGGCTTTAATTCAAGTCATTTAACTCAAGATCGCTATCGCTGTCTCCCAAACTATGAAATTTTGTAATACTACTATGATCAAATGAGAAAACGCTTAGGAACACAGTTCCCAAAATTATGGGTATTTCAATGTATCTAAAAATGCTCTTTGAATGTTTTGGTGGTGAGTGGAGGATTCGTATCCCTAAGCAGTATGCGTCCTGCATAGTGGCATGAGATGTTCTACTTTCCCGACCTCAAAAATCCTCACTCAGCGATGTTTTTCAGTAATACCTTTATCGGCAACGAGAAATGCAAGAATATATGCGATCACTTGATGATGCTGCATTGCGTGAGTTCGAGGATGCGAATCTGCAATTAAGAATGCTAGGCTCTAGTCAAACGTAGAACGACGTTCACGGGGAACGTGGGACGTTCTCCGACGATGTTATCGTTGAGATCAAGCGCACAAGTTTGTGGAAGTTTATGGATAACGAGCGCTCAATATCGATAAACTAACTCATTTGTCTACAATTCTTAACCATCATTATAATTAACCGAGTAAAGCATATCGAAGCCCATTAGGTGAACACCTTTCACACTTCGGGATATATGCTCAAAAGCAAAGTATTTTTGTTTATCAATCATAGAAATATGCTGCTATAAGAAGAAGATTTGTTAGCCCGCATTTCACTGAAGTCACGACATCTGACCCAACATGTTTGGAAAACCTACCCTAATGCTTTTCAACATGTCGGTACACAAAATAGTTCAGCGTACATAAAGAACAGATTCAATATATCCCAAATTACTTCTTGCTACCACAGTAATGATTCCCAATGAGTTCCCTTTGCTCCCTTTGGATCATATTCACTGATCGTTGGAAGAATTTTTTTAGAACAGATAAATGACTATATGGATAAGCACAGCACTACTACTAGTGTGATGAGTACCAGCAAAAATCTGCAAAAGAGCCAATAGAGAGACTGGAGATAGGGAAATGGAACATTACAGTGCTCGAGCACACAAATGTAGCGACCTTAACTAGGGCGTAACAACAGCGGTGTGCAGAGAGCTATCCAAAATGCTGTCCAGAATTGTCGCTCTCAGATGGACCTATGTTGGAAGTTGTGTGTCTCGATATCCGTAAAATCCGGAGAGCCAAGCCTGCTCTCTGGAATGTTCATAAGGTGTCTATTCGATTTCATGCATTTAAAACGTTCGGAAAACGTTTTGCTTTCTCATAGACCTACGGAGTTGGGCCGCTTTAACCGCATAGAATTCCTTGACCGACGAAGTAGCTAACATTCAGAGCTCATTGCTCCAGCTTCGACCGCGTAATGTCATTCCGGAAGAGATTCGTTACGATTTCCTCCGAAAATTTCCTTTCAGTATCAATTCGCTAACAACATATTGCCGAAATGGTTTAGCCATATAAAGTCAAATTTTTATTAACTTATTTTTTGCTCTCTGCTTGTTCTCTCTACCTTTTGCATACCGGTTGTCTCAGTATTCTTCCTTTTTTTCATTTCGCATACTTTCTTCAAGCATTTTCCCTTCACTTTTTGCTTCTGCTTGTCTTCGTTAAGCATTTCCTGACTCATCAAAAAAGTTCCAGGAAATATGCACCCTTATTGAACTGTATAATTTTGAAAACGTGACTGCTTCCGACTGCGATGCCGATATTGCAGTTAATAGCGGTCAGGAAGTATAACGGAACGAACATAAGTTGGATAAATATTGCGGGCTTCCGCTAACCTCATCCCCGGTGACAGCTCGGAGATCACCATTCCTGATCGGTCCGCGCTTAATAAATATAAGTGCCGAATAACACCCAATTTGAACGTATTTCCTACTTTATTATAGAAAAGAATTTCGATTTCACTAAATCCTTCAGATTGTATACGATGAACAGGTGAGAATAACCTATCACATCATCAATGTTGCACTGTCGTTAATCACCCCAGTGATTCAACTTTCCCCGATCATTACTCACAGGAACTGCTACAGAAGCAGGTATGACACGTGCCTAGCCACGAAACCTTCCGAGGTTACCAGCAAATAAAGATTCTTGGATAATATATTCGAAATTCAACCTAGCACATTGAGTGAATAGATTTTTCGAGGAAATTGCTTCTTTCGCCTGATTGAGACCGAAACATTTGTCGAGTGCAAAGTGCATGAAGTGATTAGATAAATTTTATCATACATAGGTACTTCCGAATTAGGTGAATCAGCTGCGACATTAGTGAAGGAGATCAGCCTTTTGTCCACATTTTACGGGCACATGAGCGCATTTCCATGAATACATAAACGCACGTACACATGTATATAATGCCGACATACGTATATATAAACATATGTAAAGATGAAAGCGACTTTGCCGCAGGAAGCATTGCAAAGGTAAATTCATAAAAGCACACAAACTAAGCTTTAGCTCAAATTCGTTCTATCCCTCAGGACTCGTAAAGTCCTTGCTTAATAAGCACAGAGGCAGCGATTCGATCCGATAGGCAGATATATCAAAGAAGCCGCAAGAGATAGGATACACCACAAATGCGGACCATTCGACTGATGATGGGTACTCAGGGATGTGGCGCATTTGCATGCTTTTTCGCTGTCAGTGAAAAAATCCCTCGATGCTGCACGCTTTCACCCCTTCGGCGATCGATCACTTGGGCTAGCTTGATCCGCACAGCTCAACGCAGTAATGGAGGCTGTGCACGCTCGTCAAGTGCAAGCACACTTGTCAGAATGCGTCTTTCCTTTGCACTGCACAGATCAGCATATCTAACAGGCGCAATCGGAAATCAATGGGTTCGTGTGCGGCTGACCTAAACTTGGCAGTGCATTCGGTTCCCAAAAATGTTACTGCAGCTATAGGATGGGCAAAGTGTAATCCTAATAATGAGCGTTCGGGTCTTGAATGCGACCCATATACTGGAAAGGTTGCTAGTTATTGAACGGTTTGTAGCATAAATACGGTAAAGGATAAGAGATAAATTATTGCTCATGCTATAAAGAACCTGCCAGGAATTTATTAGGTGTTTATTTGTGTTTCAAATCATCTCCTCAACTTCACCTTTAAATATGTTTGCTCCGCGGAGGTCTACACTAAGGTGCAAAACACCTCTAAGTGTATTTTAATATATGCATAGCTGAATATGGAACTAGCAATCCACCTCTCACTTCAGGAAATGATTCTTATGAAGAGGCATATCTTCTTCAAGCGTGACATCTCAAGGCAATCGAACTTTCTTCTTTTCGTTTTCTTCAGTTAGGTCAATGAAACCTATTGGACTAGTCTGCTTCTTTAAAGTTAATTTTTTCGAGACATCAACTGGTACACTTTAGTGGTTAGAGCGCTGCTCTCTCATTCATAATATCAAATTTCTGAGGAAAAGTGTTATGGCTTCGGTAAGCGAATATCAAACATATAATGACTATCAACAGTTAGGTTTTCTCATGTGCTAACTGCATGCGTGTGTCGAATCCGATTTACAGCACCCCACATGAGACGAATAGATGCGCCCTATTTTGTTTATCACATAGAACACATTCTGAACAACATACACTGAAGTACCTCGTCTTTGTAAACAACTTCAGAACTTACAGACAATGCTTACGATCCCCACTTACGTGAACTGCATCTGATCGCTTCAGAAATTAGTCAGTTTCACGAAGACTGAACATTTAAGGTATAAAATGTCGTTTTATGTACAGCAGATAACGTGGCGACTTCCTAGGTCTGCATCCTGGCTAGGTTTAAGCTAGCTTGCGAGGCTGTTCCTTTTCCACTTGTTTCTGTAGGTAATCTCGATGTTACGGCTGATCTTGCTTCCAACTGCAATGTGCAGTTTTGTTCGCTGCCACAGTGCCATCTTCGTGCACTGCAGTGCAGACGTCTCCAGCATTCACAGAGTTCCCGCTGCGTACTTTTCACTTACTCTGGGGTACTTCATCTCCTCTACAGTCCTCCTGACATTGTTCTGCCTGAACATGTCCAAAAGCATTTTCCTTGCATTACTACCGGCAAAAGTCTGCTTTGAACTTTATTAGGCGGATAACGTTACTAAATCGATAAAGTCTGATCTGGAAACACTGTAGTATCGTAAGCTCTGGCCTGACTTTATTATCCATCCGAAAATAATGTCCAGTCCCGGTTTTTCAGATATCCCGCTCTCGCGCTCTCAGGCCTGTGAATGTGAAGGCGCATATATTAGTTTCATCTTGTGAGCATATGTAAAGAATGGGGCGAAGAAATGCAGTTACGGAAGGGATATATCCCCAGTGAAAATACTATTTCGAGTAAGCATCATTACCACGCCCTAAGCATATGAAGGAGTCCTCTTGCGGATGTTATCAAATCCGACAGTGTAAAGGGTTCCGAACATTGCTAAAATCTTTTCAGTCTCTATTCTTTTGCAAGGCTGACGCTCTGAGTACGTCCATGACGCCACCACGTTTGTGATGATTATTCCACGTCTTGAGGATCTTTTTTCCGATTTTCCTCGACATTTTTTTGGATTTATTTATATTCTTTCCTATATGTGACGTGAAACCAATCAACGAACAAGCTCATAACACGTATCTTTCACACCTAATTCATTTACAGCAAGTGCCTTTAACAGAGGTGCACATCGGCACGTATTACATACACAACACGCTGCACTATCCACTCGAGTCTTCTTTCAACGAGAGGAGCCTCATCACGAATTCGCTCTCTCTGTGATTGGCCATCAACGATGGCATATTTTAGTCATTCACAGAAATCTAGGAGAGAAAATAACGAAAAATTTTACATCCATTAAGCATCACCTTCAAATTTTTCTTTCCAGCTGTCAAGGTTCGAGTTCTTATCAAATCGGAAAGTAAATCGATGAAGAGAACTCAAAAACTAAATTATCTAAAGAAGCAAGCAAACGATTGCATTCCCAAGTCCTCTTCTGCAAATCCGAAATGGCTCTAAAGGTGGGGGTCCATGAAGGGGTTTATTGCAGTCTCATATACCGGCAAGGTCACATTGTAAACTTATATCTAAGAAACACTAGTAGGTCACGTTAATATTTTGGCTTTGAAGTCAGAATACAAGCATTTATCGATAATGATGCAAAACTGACATAACAATTCAAAAAAGTCATTATACACCTTGATAGGATCTAAGAAGTACACGTTCGTTAAGGCTGCTGACGGAAGCTCGCATTGTGTGGGCAGATAGGAATTCATATGTGAAAGCACGAAAATGTGAAACATTGCTTTCCCAACAAAGGCTTTTTTCGCTTTTGAATGTGTTCGTTCAAAAGGCACTCGCCCGAAATACATCACAATTTTTGGTTTTCGTTTCCTTTAATAAGGAAGCATCAACATCTTCATGCTTAGGTCAGTGTATAGGCTATATTCTTCGACAGTAATTAGTGTTTTCAGGAAGAGAACTCTTCATGGAGAGAACAACCAAGTGGATATGGGAGATGATCACACAACGACGGAAAAGGAAACAACGTGAAGTAGAGGATATGGTTAATGAAAGATAAACGTTAAAATAATATCTAGAAATATTAGTCAACGTGCAGCAACCATGGAAGCTTAAAAAGGTTATCAGCTCCTTGGTTCCTGCATCTTGACTCAATATATTTAGATACTTTCATCAGCGATCAGTTGAGTGAAAATAACGTTAGAAGGACTAAGAAAAATAGAATGAGGAAAGTAAGCTGACAAATGTTGGATCACTTGCGCCAGGAACGGGAGGAAGTGATGAGACCGTATAGCGACTCCTTCCGAAAGCACACGACGACATAAGTAGTCACAGTTCCTTCGTATGAAATGCTGTAAGCCCTTCTTGCAAATTATCGACATGTTAAAAAGTTGATCCAACACACGAAAAGTGAAGACGAGGCAAGGATCGACGCATTAGGTGACGAAACATTGAAATATGCTGATGTTACCACTGAAGATCTTTTCTGGCAACATTAATCGACCTTAGTAGACTACAAAAGTTTAGCTTACCAAAGAATGCTACTAAGAAACAATTCCGTAAAGAAGGTAAATTGAAATAACCTCAGAAGCTAACGCCCTGTGTCAGATCGAACAACAAATTGAAAGTGTAAATCAAAGATGAACAAGATCTGGAACAGGAGAATATTATACCAGCCAAGTCTGCAATCGATTATACCAGTCAACTAACTTCACGTTCAGAAAGCCTTTGGCGAACAAAACTAGAGAACACAACTCTTCTTCATAGAGCATTCTTCATATAGCACTTGCTCGAGCATTCTTTCAGCAATATCTGCACGAAATTATCCAGCGCAAATGGCACAAAACATCAAAACAAAGAAAATAAACATAAAAACTAAAGTTTCGCAATTTACGTGCACAAATCTGTAAAAATGTCAAAGCGCATTACCTCTACTGCAGTAGTCTCACTGAAGTTCATCTTATTAGTAGTTTAAATGCTTATTAACCTCGTAGTAAAGTAATTTCTTGTACAAAATGGATGAGAGTTACTTAGAAAGTGGCTGATAAATGTCAACAACAAATATATCTGCAAATGTCGAAAAACAATTCTCAAGAGATATAACTAAAGAACCACATATCAAATGATCACTCCTATAATTTGCTGTTTCAATGGTCAGCAAACAAACATGTTCAGTGTCCTCTATATATATACTGACTATTTTCATAATCAGTAACTACTGATTTCTTGCACATATGGTAAGAAACAGCAATAGCATACAACTGGGTTTCGAATCGAGCTGAAGTACCTCGGCACGACTGAAGAAATCGCCCAATCTTAGGAGTACATTAAGTGGTCGCGACTGATCGAGATCGCTGGAATTAATGCTAATAGGAAATTCTCTACTTCGAAGTAAGAAATCGAACTATGCTATATACAACACATTTTTAAGAAGCACAAGATGGTTTGTGCGACACGATTGGAGTAATGGAAACGAACGACTGATGCTGAAGAGCATCAAGGACTGGGATTAGAAAGATGTCGAATGCAATTAACGTCTTCCGGAAAGTCGCCAACGCTAAGTACTCCACATCATGCAGCCTAGAGTCGCCTTTAATGGAAATCATTAGTTCCTTACTTTATCTTAAAACAGTTTCATGCTCAAAGTGAACGAATACTGTCAATGGAATTTCTACTGCATCCCACCTTTGCAGTTGGAAGATGACCTCATTTTAACGGCAACTGAGAAATATGAACGGAAAGATCAATTTATTTTGGGGAATCGAATGCACTCATAGTATCGGCCTTATAGCCGGTGGTGACAAGACGAAGGAAGACTGGACATCGATAAGTGTGATATCGAAGTCTCTTTGAAGGCTGGATAGAGAGGCAATGATAAAAGTCAGGCCAGATTTTCCCATTCTGGACGGATTCACATAAACAAAACCGTCCCTAAATCCGCAAAAAGGCGACTAATCACTTGATGGTAAACGAGATCCTCCGTCTGAAAACGCTATTAAGTCCATTTGCTTTTTCCACTAAGGCAAGAAACAAGAGGATGAAGTCATTTCTGCGAAAGATGAGAATAGTTTTTTTGGTGTTATAAGTTTTACAGAACTTCCGAAGTTTTTCACTCCCAAGGAATGAAATACACCTCTGGAAAAGAGATTGAGCAAATGTATGCGAATGAGTGATGAGCAGAACTGAAGCCACTTGAAAAATAAACCACTCACTTGTGCAGACCAACAGTATTCGGCACCTCTTACCACTATGTGACAAGGTCAACTCCTTAAACTGATAAGTTACTTGAAATGCACTGTTTTGCAGCACAGAAAATTACGGCACCTTTTTCATGATATTGGGGCTTACGTCCTACACAGAACACTTCCACTCGAAGGTTCTACTTTCGGCTGATGTCGTTTTTGCCTCCTTTCCAAATACCGAAATTCACGTGCGGTGACAAGCAACGTGAGCAAGAATTGGTGCTGCACGTCATGCAATGGACTTCTTAAATTTTTATGCAGCACTTCAGATGATCCTTTTTTATTATCCCTTCCACCTAATCGGGGACTCGAACGGATTTCTATCCAACGGGAACGGTGCTTCCATGGTCATTCAGTCTCCTTCGCAAATTCCTATTCAGGCAAGGATGGAGGCAAGCGTGACAGCCAAGTACAACAGTCGCGAATAACGAAGCTAGAAAAAATGAAAAATGCATATCTGATTGCTGGACAAATCGATGCAATAAAATGAAGGGTGAGCGAAGTGCTGAGGGTAGCTAAAACATGGCATAAAAGGCGATATTAATTACCAACAAATCCAGTGTACAAAGCTACGAGGCAGAGACTTCATTCACAGCACAAGAACAACCATAACTGTCCTAAACCTTTTCGTGCAAAAAGATTTCTGCAGGCTACCTCACCCACCTCCGGCATAATGCATTCGTTATATGGAAAGTCCAAATTCCCCCGTTTCCCTAAGTTTCTGGAAAGTGATCGGAAATGTCTTCAAGGTGATTTCCCACTGAAACGTCCAGTCTGCTTTTCTTACGTTCTCACTGGGGACAGTCTGGTTTGTCTAAGTCCAACGAATGAAAGCTACCCAAGAAAACTATTAGATGAAATGTATTCCACTCGTGAATGTATACGCTGCTCATATTCCAATGAAAATACTGTTTTGATTTGCTAAACTGACGAATTCACCCTCCTTGCGTTTAATTTCTCCGTGAATAAACGCTTCTTATCAATAACACTTATGCCCACAAACACCTCCCAAAAGAGGTCCGAAGAGATCACAGGATGATAAACGCCGAGGTTGAACAACAGCAGGGCCAATGTGTTCAAAGGTTAAACTCAGAAAATTATAGGATGTTAAGGATCGTCAAAATGTCTTTGATACACCTGAAATACCCATTAACACACCTCGTCCAACCTATATGAACCTCTGAAGAATGCTTACTGCCTCAGAATTTCCGCACACCGTTCCACCTAAAAAAAGTAGTCCACTAATGTAGCATTTATCTCGAGGAAAAAGAACGACAACCCGACAGAGTGTCTACGGTTTTCCCAAACAGGGTGCACTTAGAAGCTAATTCGCTGTTGTACCGTTCTTCGAGGATATTCCTTCGACAGAACAGAAATCAGTGGCTTACGCACCTTTTCACGTGAGATTCATTGAACTATCAATTTCTATCCTTATGAAAGCAAACAACAAACAAGCTTCTGACACGAACGCGATGCCGAGAACCCACCGAATCTCTAATAAGACGCTTAATATAGGGAAATTTCTTCTTCCGCAGCGATAAGTAGCTGAAAAATTTCAAAGCCGAGAAACAGTTCGTAGAAAATGTCGTCACCCTGAGCTACGCATTCACTATATGCAACAGACTGATCAAAGCAACGTTTCCGAAGATATCTTTGCATAACGGTAGCAGAAAAACTTTTAAATAAGATGAGGAAACCGAACTGCAAACTTCTATAACATATCGGACGAAATAAGACTTTTGTGAGGATAACGAAGCGCGCTGGAAAAATTTGTCTCTTGTTAACTCTAGATTCTCATAGGTTCTCCTTAGTACATTGCACCTTGACATCCCCACCCTTTGCTTCGTCTGTCACTACTCGTCAACTCGATGGCGCTCACAAAACGACTGAACGAAATATAAAAGCGCCTCTCTACTAAAAAAAAAAAAAAAAAAAAAAAAAAACGGATAGGCAGCGAACGAATGTGTAAAACGACAAAACGGTCTGCTCACTGAAGTGGATATAAAGTAGGCAATTATACATGGATTCTGAGTCACTTTCGCAACAGAACTGCGAACTTCGCAATATCATAGCTACCATGCGCCGAAGTGAATACTGACGAGAACTGGCCCGTCATCGATAATGACATTAGAGAACGATAAGCGGTGCAACGTTAAGCACGCATTTCCGCATCACAGAAATCTCGTCCATATCGTTCAATATTCAGTCAGCATCCCAATTGACCACCTCAGCTTCCCAAGCTCGCAGCTGAATACAATAATCCCTCGAAAGTCACATATGGAACTGCCCAGCCAAACACCGGCAGAATGTGGTAAAAATCTCGTGAGATGACCGGAAAGCACTGAAATTTCTACTCCCATACGTCGTAAAGTAGCCGAGAGAACACAGTGTTATTGACTTCGAAATGTTCGTCGACTCTGAGGCCGGACAGTATGGTTTCAACAAGTTTTTCTTTCCTTTTTTCTTTCTCGCTGATTGTCTTTGCTGATGTTACTCTATCCGCTCTGCCCATATGCCCGTATTAACTCCCCCTTTCCGCCTTCTCGAATACTTTTCAGCAGCATACGTACTTTCCTGTTGCATAATGTGAAAGCTCACCGACAACAAATCGTGAACAATACCTGCAGTTGACTTCATCCTAACAATGTGGCGCTACATAAAACGTTGCGAACAAATCAGTTCTACTGAGATGCTCACTTCTATCTTCAGTTTGCATTCTGGCATTCCCATCGATATCCAACTTTTAAACGGCTTCATAGTCTTGTTGAATGCGTTGGAGAGAAAAAAAGGACGAAAACAGACGAAATTATGCAGTTCATAAGAAATCATGAGCGCGAAATGATCTCGACTGTTATTACCGCTACGGTGTGGTGTGAAGCATGTGAGCCCGAGTAATGACCGAACCAATCAACGCATCTAGGTACGATGGAGTTCATTTTACCCGCATTCAGTGCATTGGACGATGCTACGATCAGTGCGTCCAGTACTTACCACGGCACCAATATTTAATACACTCTGATCATTTGCACTGGTAAATACAAATCATACGTATACTCTTACATCATGCCTTCAGATAAATCCTTCGTCCTTCGATAAGGCTGCAAAACAATCTCTAGCAATTCTGTCCGCTTCGTTCACCTTCGCTGCTATCTGATACGCCAGACGTTCGATAAACAACGGCACCTTCGCGAATACTGGCTCCATATCACAAAGCGGTTCACGACGTCCACATCTTTCGCCACCGACTTGTCCATATTCGAGACATTGCAATCCATCCCTGCAGTTCCCAATCACTACACCAGTGAGGAAATTTGTACCACGACTTTCAGCACAACCTATTTTTTCATGATATTTCGGAATCTTCTGGTTTAAACTCCCGCAACATTTGAGAAAACATCAGAGTGACTGAAGTGAAAGCGCAAGAACTTGGATATCTTTGCGCTTCCATTCGCCATATGGGTTAAATTTCAGGCCAAATCAAAGCAAACGAGTGTATGGAAACATAGAAACATTTTTCTTCGAAACTCCAAAAACTGGCGAAATAAGGGAAAGGTCGCAACTCAAAGGCAATAGAGAAGTAATGAACAAATAACCCCCTCATCATCCTACGCAGCAGCTCATTTGCCGCTTTGAGGGTTTTACGATTCGCCGCAACTTTGAGTTGCAAGCTTTCCATTATTTCGCCAGTTTTTGAAGTTTCCAAGACAAATGTCCCGTGTTTCCATTTTCCCAACAACAACTCTCCATTTTCCCAAAATTTTCATACATTTGAACTTAACCTGGTTTGCTACTTCCAAAACATTGTCTCGTGAAAGTCAAGGAGGTGTGCGTCTGCAGCTATGCAAACAAACAGGCGTACCCACTTCGATGTAAGGCTCCGAACAATTGATATCTGCCTCTTGTGATGCAATGTTCGATGTGCCCGACAAAGGGGCAAGCACTTCATAACGTGGTGGCGAAAAAATAGGCAAAATCTCCTTTTCTTTTTCGTCCCAATCAAACTGCCTAATCGTTCCTTTGTGGTTCTCCCCATTCAGCCGTCGAATGTTAAATTCTGGAGCTATTACTCTTGGGATCCTCCTCATATCAAACGCATGGCAAAAGAGGTAGAGATGTAGAGATAAGTTTCGCCTTCCTGCCACTCCCTTCAACCGCGACGACGGCTGAACTTTCACCCGTCGCCGCTTGCTCGCGGGATGTATCAGTAAACTACAATATTGTTCACGAAATCCTTTTGAAAAAAGTTCGCATGAAAAGCAGATGTATCCTCGAAATCTATAGCGTCTTTTAGAAACTGCTAGAACTAAAATTCCTCGTAATCTCTATTCTCGGCCTTTTGAGGTAATAATGAAGCTGCACTGGCACTCATCCCATTAAGATTTTTAATTACCTCGGGCAAAAAACGATTCCTCTCACTCAGCCACCATCCGACAATTCTGAGACAGCAAACAATGTATAACAAGACGCCTCTCCTCTTATAGTGTTTTGAGATATTATACAAAACGATGATGACCGCAAGCTTCAGATAATAAACTTTTCATTCAGAACCCATTTCAATCATTGATCCATCCGTTTAAGTTCCAGCAACATCTCCCTATTCATCCCTTTAAGTGTCAACAAACATTTATAATGAAAAACCAACAAAACGACAACGGCTTACGCTCTGCTCCGATTTATCATGGATGTCATCCGTTTGCAACATGAGACGCAACCTTACATTGCAGTCTTCAGCTAAATTCTCCTCGCTTAGCAACCACGAGAGGTAACTTGATGACGACTGTGGTTCATTCTTTCGCTCTCGTCATTTCATACCTTTTGATTAGTTCAACAGCGTTGAATGCACACAATAAATTCCACGAATGGACAAATCAGCCTAACGCTTATTGACGTTAATATGGAACAGATATTTCAACAAAGAATGGGGAAAAAAACTCTACTTAACGAACAATTACACTATAAAACAACGGTTTCACGCCTTCACGGATCATGGATCCTTAGAAATAAGATCATAATTGTAAACAGAGAAACGAATGGGACGAGGAGCAACAAACGGCGCTTATCCTGTAGGGACCATCGACAACACGGACACAGGAGAAAACGTGACAGCGATAAACATCAAAGCTTTTCGGGAGAAAACTTCGTTTGAACCGGAATATTCGGCGAACAACGATAGGGAGAGGGTGTTTCGGAAGTGTGTTCTCCACATATCGCTACCAAGATGACGTCTCTACCTTCAAGTGATCGAACGTGGATATCATTACCTGGCAGCGCGGCCCACCATCAGAGTAGCAAATCGTCAAAGGAAAACAGGCAAAAAAGATTCACAGGGAAAGTCCAATTGGCTGAAGTTGCATAGGAGCAAGTAGCTTCACAGCTTCACTTACGCCCATCAACCTTACTTCCTTGCAAATCAAAAAGGTCGAGGCAATCATAATCGGTTATTTCGCAGATAGGAACAGCGGTGAGCTTTGCGGGAAACAGTACAGGTGAAGCGTTTCTAGACCGTCTCCAGCAACAATATATCAGAACGGTTGGTGAGTTACTGTTATATGTATGTACTTTTAAGTGGAAATACAGTTACGAAACTATCAGTGGCGTCAATGCGGGCATATATACCATAAAGTACTGAGATAATGTGCCCGTCAACATAGTGACTTCACGGCACAGTCCTCTATTCATCCCATTTTTTTTCAAAGGCTCCATTTAGTTCTCAGTATGATGCAGTGCACGTAAGTTGCTTTTCCGCATGTTTGTCGTCCCCTACGGACGTTGCTACTTCCACTTACTTATTTTCGCTCCCGCCATAATAATACGTGTGGCCCTTCCCGAGGATATTTGCACCTAATGCCGATTGGAATACTTCACCTTAAGAACTCTGAGAACTATTCCCCAAGACTTGTTTGCTTGATGGAGGATCAGTGAGAGAGGATAAGACCTGTACTTCTTCCTCATTGCCACTTATCGTGTGATGAAATGAAAATTAAGAAAACAATAAGAAATGATGAATGCGTGATGCGGAATTTTCGACGCAAAAACCCCTTCTGGAGTGCTGTATCGCCACGCCACTGCATCGGTGACGACACCGACAGTTTCGATGATTCCACCACTGAGGAAGACAAATACAGATGCTCCATATTTTTCACATGACGGCTATCATCTTTAATATTATTGAGAGCATTCTGCCAATTGATGAAAAATTCTACCTTAATGATGGGCAACTTAAAGTCATTCGTGTCACTGGCATCGGTAAAAAGTTTACATGGAGAACCTGATGTCGAAACGAGGTCTCCCCTGATAGCGTAAGTAATTCTATTGGTTTAAGATGCTGATATCGGCAAGAGAAACCCCATTCTAGGAGAATTATTTACGTTGCAAAATTTATTAATGGTGAGAGAAGATGAAAGAGCTAGACTTCTTTTATACAGAAAGTACCGATTTTTGTCCCGGCTCGGCATTCTGCGGGGATTTTGCGCTAGGTGAAAGTGGCCATCCCCAGACGTTTTGATGTTCGATTAAGTAAACGACAGTGAAGCTAATGTTCTGTTGATTTAGATGCCGGCATTCTTTGTTCATTGAATATCATCCAAACATTCTGCTGGATGTTTCGTGTGTGCTGCTGACTTGAAACAGCTAACACTGCGCTGTGGTTACGTCTCTTTCCAGAATGGCGATGATCTCTCGTCTCTCATAAGAAAGCACTCAAAACAGCAGTGATACGCAATAGCGGAGACGACACCGTGAAAAAAGAAACAGCCAGAGACAAGATCCAAGCGGCGACCCGAATTCTAGCCGTCAAAGGACCACGACACACATACTATCCACATAGTGATGTACATGACAGGTCTCAATTGTGGCTATCAGCCATCATTTAGTAACGCTTGTTGACAATAAAGCGAAAGGATAAGTTCTACGCAAGGAAATGCAACACACGGCCGTTACTGATTTCTCATATGTAAAAATTACACGGGCACTCAAACGCAAAAGACTTTTCATTGCGAAGTGAGTCTTAGTCGGCGACATCCCTTACGGGAATGCCTCAGTCACCCTGAAAATCAGGCATAACTCGTGGAATACCCTCCAAGGTGTCGCATTGGTGGGCAGTTCATGAGTTCTTTTCGACCTGTTTCATACTCTCTTGCGTATCTTCCAAGAGCAGAAACTCACCGTTTGAATCATCTTCATTTTGAAAAAAGGGCATTTCCGCTGGAATGTCAACCAGTGCTCTCACCAGAAGACCCCAGCACCACTCGATGCATATACATTATGCAATACGCTCTAAATTCCATAAAACGTCGTCCATGTATATGCCGTTTTATAAAAAATGGAGCATATCAACGTGGCGCCACACCTTACCTGCACTCTAACATTAAGAACAATGAAAGCACAAAAAAAATTTATTTCCCGCTGGTCACAAACGGTGGTGAAAGACAGTAAAACGAAAGACATGAGCCGGCCGCGTCTAGTGCAATCATCATGGACAGCTATCGCACCGGCAATGAAGAATTTGAAAACACCTGAGCAAAAAAACATACAGCCCACAATTTATAAACAAAAATGAACGGGCCGACCGCATCTAGCATATCTCCATTCAGTATTCTTCATATTCATCTTGGTCCTCCGACGAATCCATGACCACCTGCAACTGCGATTTGCATAGCACATGATCCATGATACACAGAACTCCCCTCTCAGTGAAGAATTCTCTACTGCATTAATGACACCCTAGAGTAGTAACTCAAAATTTAACAATTGGAAATACTCTTCCACATTACCATCCCCCATAACATCTTCACACAGCAGTCCAAATGCCACTCTCATGGCCGATCTTGAACCTGCAAGTGGCGTGCTCTTTGCTGTATTTCCACTAATCTCGTACGGGCTTGTTGTTGCGGCCACTCTACTACGCTTCAGAAGGTAGCGCCATAACGACATCACTTTCACGTTAGCCGATTCTTTCCTAATCAAGTCGCAACGTTAACGAGCTTTCAACGCACCCACTAATGTCCGCTGATAGGAATGAGCTAACAATGCTACTGCTCACTGCAAACACTAACATCTTAATAATCCTTCTTGAGGGCAGCTAGGACCTCCCTAGCTTCTGCGAACTTTCCCTCCTCCATACCTTTGCCGACGTACCAATGCACGAACGCCCTCTTTGCGAACATCAAATCGAGGTTAAGGTTCAGTCTCCCCCACGCTTCTGAAATCGCCGTCGTGTTGGCTAGCATACACGCCGTCTTCGTTACCTTAGCCAGGTCTCTTTCAGGCACAACGGTCGGTGGCTGGCAATTGATACCAACCTAAATTGCCATTCTTAGCAAGCGTATAATTTCTTTTAAAACATAAATGCTTTGCGTATATGCGCCCTTCCCACGTCTGCTCGGTAAACGAGCACTCACTATACACCATAATCCTACTATATATGAGAGGCAAAAAGTCAAGCGGAATAACGTGAAAGCGATGTAAGCTTAAAACCGGTTGGGCACCAATCAACGAATTGGATCGTGCGCTTAGCCTTCATCATTCCAATGGAAGCGTTCACATCCTTAGGCACAATATCACATCTATAGAGTAGACACACTGCCATGTACTTGCCCTGACGATGATAACACTAAAACATTCGTAGATTAAATTCAAACCGCCCATAAATCACTTTCAACCTTCAACAAATTTTATGATGGGACGCAATTCCAACAGAAACACATTTCCGAGAGAACCAACTTGCCATAGGTGCGTAGACACACAGTGGCAAGTGTTTACGCATGCGCAGACCAGAGCAAACTCGGTGGCATATTTTCATGTCACTGCTCCTCACCCTCATCAAATACACACAACTAAAAGACACGGACCTACAAATGTGGTCTTTGGCATCAGAGCAAATGATATGCGCCTGACCTCAACCCTGGACAAGTTCAATAAACCCTACCTCGACCATTTGATTGACGGTCTCGAAGCAAGCGTTCGTAATGTCGTTGACGGAAAATGCCTCGTAATAAGCTCTCTCTGCAGATACAAACGGCGCGTACGCGACGAGGGGAAAATGAATGCGCGGATAAGGGACCAAGTTCGTCTGGAATTCAGCTAGGTCCACGTTTAACGGCCCGTTGAAACGCAATGGGGCCGTGCCTGACGAAATTACCTGCAAAACGGCAAATTATTATACCATTGTCAGTGCCTTCCACATATGAACACCATCTGCCTGCCAGAAAAGCGTCGGCAAATCACCGTACCCCTTATTCTGGAAAAAGAGTTCAAAAGCAAACCCTGCGGGAGCCTGATTCCACGCATTACACGTGCAAAATAACGATGAATTTTAGACCTGCGCGATGAGTCGATTGAGGTTGGTATAGGAGGGGCTCTCGATGTCAAGGTTTCTTCTAGAGACGTCGTAGATTGCTTCATTGTCGAAAATAAATGAACAATCTGAGTAGTCAATGATTATGTGCGTCGTCAGAACGGAGTTGTATGGTTCAACAACGGCAGAACACATTCGAGGAGCTGGATAGATCGAGAATTCCAATTTGGTCTTCTTGACATATTCCGCCGATAAGCGCTCCACCAATAACGAGGTGAATCCAGAACCCGTGCCACCACCAAACGTGCGGAAAACCAAGAAACCTGAATTAATGTGCCTGAAGAACAAGGGACATCCATGCACAGAGGACTTTTAATCATCTGCTGCACATGGGCTTTAGCAAAATCCCTTTAGCGCTTTTCCGATAGTCATAATTGGGCATAAATCTATAGTTAACGGTGACGGTAACCCCTTTATGACCGTAATCAATTCCCGTCAAACACGCGGCTCTTCTCCATAAAGGTGGACAATGATGTTTGCATCAGACACTGCTATTCCTTCCCCCTTCCCCCCCCCCCCCCCCAAAAAAAAGATGTATTATTCTGATTCTATCTCCGCACACGTCTCCCCATACTGCTTTTTCCCTCCGCATAAGCAAACATAAATAAAGGATTAAAGGCGTAATATTGCCTTCATTGTTCGAGCTGCCTGATTTTCTAAGTGGCACTTCTTGAAACGCATTACTCAAAAACACCCGACAATGGGCTAGCAAGCGTTATGCGAAGGTATGTACAACTAGCAATTAGTCTAAAGCAAGCTTGACGCAACATCTACCTCGATTCAACAGCAGCGAAAATGAAAGTGAATAGTAAACGCACCGTTTATACTGCTGTCTATTAGCTGCACTTCTCTATCGACTATGACTACAACCAGTCTATATTTACCTCTGCAGATTTTCTTTGCTCGGCCTTTCTGTCCAGTCCCTGCGCATCCTGACCATGGTGTTTTTTGACTTCAGTAACTTATGTGAATGAAGCTCTCCACACATCAATCTCATTATTCCAGCACGATCTAGTGCGTTATATAAAATCTCTGACGCCTTACTCTTTACATCAATTCCTACTTCAGAACCCTTTGCCCCGGCTATGCCTCGAACATGGTAACTGGCAATCGCTCACTTTCAATAAAATAGATTGTTTGCTATGAGAAAGTTTCAGGAGTGATGAGCATGAAAGTGAAGAACGAACCTTGTAATCTGGAGCACCTCTCAGCCAAGCGTCGGATTCTATCCTCCACGTGGTCAATAATCTGTCTGCCGACTGCGTAGTGACCGCGAGCATAGTTATTCGCCGCATCTTCCTTACCGGTCACCATCTGCTCTGGATGGAAAAGCTGCCTATAGGCTCCGATACGGATCTCATCTAGAATAAAATATGAATGCATTGACTCAACAATTTACCGTATCCGGAAAATGCACGCACTGCTGTGAACTTCGTCACCATATCTGACCTCTCATGTTCCCATCACAACAAGCCAGTCGACACCCAAAACCATGAGAAAAATTCATTACTGCAAAACATTACCTTCATGTAATTAAATCGGACACGATATCCCTGCAGAGGCCCATCCGCCGATATGAAAATACAAAAATATTTTAGTGAAAAATACTTCGATAAAAATATTAAAGCGTTTGGTTGAACTTTCGAACTGCAAAGTATAATCACTTTTAAGTGAGAACTGCAACGAAAATTACCTAAGTGCAGGAGGATGAGAAGGGCTATTTCCGAAAGACTTACCAATAACCGTGGCCTCAAGGTCAATCATGACGGCTCGAGCAACATAGCGCCCGGTATGCGCCTCAGAGAAGAATGCTGAAAACGAGCCTTCGACCTCATCTTGCTTTTTTGAAGCCATGCGTCCATTCGGCTCAATACCATGCTCCACACCAAACAGCTCACAACAAGCGTTTCTTATCTGCACTCCTGCCTGACTGATGTGCAGTGAGATGACTTCACGCTGCAACTGCTTGCGAAATTATTACAGATGAGAAGGAATTACCAACGGTATCTGATATAATAACCAATTCATGGGACAACGACCCAGTAACAGAACAATCATTGGCTGGAAGCGGATATCCCCTGTCTGCATGTTTTATCCAACGTCAGAATGCCTTCAAATTACATGCAAAGTTGCATAAAGAGGCATGACTAAACGCGGCTTGTCCTCTATTATATGACTGGAAGCAACAGGGACAAAACTGAGTCCAGGTACAATCTTGCTCTCGACTGGAATGAGACCTCGGAGATGAGGCACTAAATATGGCGAACATATAAACCACTGTCAGACTATTATAATTTGAACACAGAATATAGGACTGATGCCAGAGATTCTTGAACAAAATTTAGCTCATCAAAAGAACTAGGACGTACCATATTGAGAACTGACAAGCGATGCGAACGCAGAGTAGAAAGTGGAACTGAAATAGATGGACGTGAAAGAAAAGAGAACATGATACAAGAAAGAAAGTTAGTGAGCGATAAGCGTCGTCGCAAAAGCTATCGAACGCGAAGGGTGCGTACACAGGTGGCGAGTGTTCACAACATTGAGACGATAGTGCAAGAAGTAAGCAGCAAAACGGCCATCTGCACACTCTTGAAAAGCGAGCCGCAACGAATCGCTGCTACCGCTAGAACGGTTAGAAATGTTCGATGTACCATCGAGGAAATTTTGACAACGAAAAAATGGGAAAGAAGTAACCTGCAAAAGAATCGAAGCAAATCGTGGTTCTCAGGTTGACAACAAAGACCGCGCAATGAACCAGCATCAGCTCCCCTAACGGTCGTGCACCATCCCACGACCAACACAACGAAGACACTACCAAAGGCCGCAACGGTTGGTAGTCACGTCGTTTTGAAAATGCGTCGCGCGTATAGAATTGCTCTGCTCGCCACACCCAACGATAGGTGCGCGACAGTCAAAAAACGGCGCGCGCAAAATGCGTTGGGCGTCTATCGCCTGCGATATAATTTTAGTGGATCATAGTGCAACTACTATAACGTTTACGTAGATTTCTCGAAAGTGATCTAAATTGCTGTGGGGGGAGGGGGGGGGGGGGGTAGAGGAAAAGGAAATAATTTTTTTTTAGATAGCCGCATTTTACACTGAATTTGAGAAGCAAAAAATAATTTTTTTCCATACGAAGTAAAATAAAATTTGTGAGGTATATTGGAATCGTCGTAAATTTGACCATTGATCTTCCGTACACTTCGTAACTCTATGCGGTCTGAAACGATTGGGAATAATGTGAGGTTTTTTGTCCATTATCCAGAAGAAATCCACTTTAGTGAAATAGTTTGAAATATATCCGTTATCCTGAGGAAATCCACTTTCGTGGAATAGTTTGAAATATATTACTACGTCTCATTTTTAATGATAATTTCACGAAATTTTCTGAACTCGTCGCTTTCTGAGTGATCGTTGACAGAATTTTAGGTAAATGGCTATATCGTTGTTGAAATTACGGCATCAAACAACTCAGATTCCCTACGGTTATTTCTTGTTCACGATCAAGTTGTTTTTTTTTTAAACTGGAACAGCCAGCTCATTGTTGTTTTCTTTATTGATTTAATTATAGTTGCAGGAGGGGGGGGGGGGGGTGGAGGGAGGGGGGGGGAAGGGGAACAGGAATTGAACGAATCTTTCCACATTCGAAGACGACTGGAAGACATACTGGAGAGCAGTTCGCTAAGTAGCAATAGAATTAATTACGTCGGTTTACACTGTTTACTCCCCAAATGGAATTCTTCCCTGCGAAACTATATTTCTTGTACTGACCTACTTTGCTTGATGCTCGTTGACTGATAGGGCTCCGTGGATGTTGGAGTTTTGTCTCAGCGCTGGGGATTAGGGAGGAGGAGGGGGGTTGGGGAGGAGAGAGGTCACAGGGGAGAGTTCTTTACTTATAAGAATCCAGTAATGTTCAGCTAGGACAATTCTTTCGTAAACGGCATAGAGGAGGGAAGAGGATATGTGGTGGAATTCATATGAAAGAATAAAAATGTATACAATTTTGTATAAATGTTGAAAACAAATTAGAATAGGAAACACTGCGAATTTATTGTACATTTCAAGAGAGTAATTTTTTTTTGTTTTAGCCGAGGCGTTATTTCGAAGAGAGAAGAACGGCATGCGACAAGCACAATTGAAATCTAAGGGTATATATGTTCAGCGTGAATAATGTGCGAGTTTTATGAACTGAATTGAATTTTAAGCCACTTTCTGTTCGATTTAGCTCGCTCTTTAGTTCTCTGTTTCCTCTTCCGAGGATGCATGTGGTATCTGTTGATATCACATATTCCATATAGGTCGAGGAGGAGGCAAAGCACTTACTCACCAAATGGATATTGTGCAGTTATTAGTGAGCATTTAATAAACTCTTATAGAGCCGCCGAATATAATCCGTGATACCATAAGATCACAAGAGAAAACCTAGTATGGTATCGCATAAAGTAATGGTAGCACCACGGTGTCGTGTAATCGTCTGCAGAATGTCGCATATGCCCTTCATCGCGGAACTTAAATTGCGCGCTCACTGAATTATTGTTTTTTATTATCGTGTGACTGTTGCATTTGTATTATTTCTTTACCTGGAAATTTGTTACCTATTCACCTTTGTGAAAATGAACCATATAAACTAGTTAGTTACCCAGCGGCAGCTCCGTTCCAGACACAAATTGTTCAGCGTTTATTTTTTTCATGTCGTTTCTAGCTAGTGTGGATTCTTGAAATCAGCACATATTTATGAAAGGATAGAACTGACGATGTGAACTCTTCGATAAGTTTTTTGAGTGCTCATCTGATTGATTTCCTAAAGGATTTGACTTGAAAAATTTCACAACAACTTAAAAGGCTGCACGGGAATTAATCCTTCTACATGAAAAGGTGCGCACATCTGCATAATTTAGGTTGTATTTACCAGCTCCATCGAATGGCTTGAGGGGTTATTGAGAGTTCGATTTGGACAAATATTTGTGACATCACAAGCACAGGCGTCAAACCACTCTTGTTAATTTCGGCAAAAACGCATTGGAAAATTTTTTTTTGTGTATTGGGAAATATGAAATCGGTTAATTTTACTGGTAAATCCCACATTATCTGTCTTCAGTTGGTTTTTATTGTGTTCGCATCCTTAAATAAACTTTTGATGATGGATTTCAACGTAGAACTTCATCTTCGTCTTTCTAATGCGATTTTCCGTTTATTTGCTATATATTCGAACATCGAGAGTTTAGCCTTTCTTTATGCAGCATTTGCTTAGTAAATACTAAATTAGAGGCAGCTTATATGGTTTCGTTTAGGAAATGCCGAAAAATGGTGATAAATTCCCTAGATGGTGATAAATTCTTGTGTCGTTTCTCGTGAACGTAATTTGTAGCGCGATTGTTGATTCATAAGCTGTTACGATTATCAATCAAAGCAGCGCAGCTAATCTTTCTTGTCAACGAGCTGTTGTGGCCTTTTGTGCTTTTAATGTGTCAGGACTCCAAGCACTTGAGCGTGAGGCCAGCTGGATGTATGCGAATCGGAATTAGATGGACTTTAAAGCTTTCAGTGATTGTTCCATATTTCCATCTTGAAATGTTCTGCCGCAACAAGTTGGCCGGTTCAATATAATATGTATTACTCTTGATATTGTACTGTGCTCTAGCTGGCCTCATATTCATGCTTAAAATAAGTTTATGCTATGTGAGGCTAAGTTTTTTCCTGGCATTATTATCCGTTAGTTAACCTTAATTTCGTCGGAATTGTTATGTATTGGCGTTCGAGGTAATGTTGCAGAATTTTTACTAATAAAAATTGTTCATGATTTGTTTGAACAGGTGGAGTGCTGTAAAATCGAATTTTTCCCATCATTGAACAAGCTGCTGTCCTACACTTGAGGCTATATTGGGAGATGGAAGGGGCCCATAATCAAATCGCTTGAACAGTCAGTACTCTCCTGCCCAAGCCATATTTTGAAAGTGCCCATAAATTGGCCCTTGGTTGCATGAACAATTCGTAAAAAATAAGCTCCACATGCAGATGTTTTATCTCCCAGAGTGTGAAATTGTTCTTTGTGGGTGGGGAAAAGACAAGGGTTACCAGTGAATCAGCACTTTAAACCGGTATACACAGGCGTGGTAGAATCTTTTCAATGAAATTCATGGATAGGTGCGTGATTTCTTGCGTAAAGGGAAATCAGTTCTGTGCGTTCGTTATAATATATAGTTGAGGAATGTTCCGATGCATGTTTCCGCTCTTGGCGGTGATTATGCGTTTGCCCAAAAGTTTCAGAGAAGCAAAAAAGGTGTGCTTTAGAGAGTACGAGTTGCGAGAGATACACTCCATGGTCGATGTGCGAGAACAGTTTCGTAAGTTTGAGGCAGAGCTGAGTAGACTGCGGTACGAACTTGACTTCTTCAACTCAGAAGACAGGAACTGTAAGTGTATCATTTTATTCATCGCGATGAACTAAATGTTATATCTCATATAAGGTATTATGGTGCTTTGATGCGGCTCGAGCGGCATACATATGAAGGATCCTTGTTGATTAGGACCTGTCTTTAAGTTTTCAGAATTTCCTTTGATGTAGTGCGTTAAAGTGCAGCACCTGTTGCACTTCTGTTGTTTTTCTGCTCCTTTTCCAATCCTCCTTCCTGTCGTTTGACTCATCATCATTTTGGGATGCATTTTTAAGCGCTAAATTGCATACAAGTATCATAGGGAGTACCGTAGCGATAAGTGCAACGAATCGCGGAGTTTATAGGATGGGTTTTGATATGGGCTGATTACATTGCCATATTTATTTGAATCTGATTAAATCGAACAGAAGCACCGTGCTAAGCTGTTATTGGTAGAAATGGTTATAGAGTAAAGCTATCTTCAATATGAGTACCCATTTTGAGGGTGTTTAAACTCAGCAAACCGTTAAAGCGCCAACTTCGCGCGTAACATGGAAGCACAGCACGCAACTTTTAGTGGTCATCTTGCCAACCGCATGTTTCGCTGAAGCTTCGGAGCGAACAGTTTATGTTTTTCGTTTTAGAGAGCTTCTTCGTTAGAAACTCATGAGGGGATTTTCAAGTTTGGTGAAGGTGAATTTCTAATCAAAGACAAGTCTCTAACGATTCTCAGAGGTAGTGTTTCCTTTGAATCGATGTTGAGGAGTTTCATGACCCATAAGGCACGTAGTTTTTTGCCTGGGAAGAAAGAGCAAGTAGAATGATCTTGGATTTTTCTGTTCAGCAGATTTTTGGCAGCAACCATGTGATAGATGCTGGCTTTCAAGCTGTGGTTTTTGATATAGCCGACCCATGTTTATGGAAGTAACAGAGTTAATACTCGATGCCCTCATCTCCGCAGGTCTTTGCAGAAATAGCGGTCCGTTTGTGCATCAGTCCTATTCTGTCACTAGCAAAATTCCCGCAGTGCAATAATTCTTCAGGTCCTTCCATAATTTCAGCGTGCAAGTGAAAATATTAGCCGAAAATGAAGCTTTTAGTAGAAAAATAGAATGTTTTATCCACACGCTATCTCTCCACTTGATTAGAAGCCAATCTCCTGCAATGCTAAAGCGCGTCCATTGCGAAACCTGTAGAAGGTGCAAGGTCGAGGATGCTATAAGATAGCTCAATTTTGAATAGTTTTTTTTCATGAAAAAATGCATAACATTTCAAGTAGCTACATCTTTCGGTGCATTGCGTTGTAAAGATGAGCACATCTCCTAAATATTCCACATGCTTTCAGTGAATCTTTCAGAAAAACATCAAAAACGTCGGCAGTATACCTAAAAGTTTAATTGTTACTCATGTAATAAAACACATTTGCAAGAAGCATTTCCAGCAGATACAAAGCGATGTGGGGATTGCTTTTTGAAGGTGAGAGTGAGATTATTTCTGGAGTTCTCTTCAATATGAAGGAGACGGAGAAAACTGAGTGAAATCATATATAGATATTTTGATGGAATAGGACTTAATTTGCTTAGAGCACTGAAAGCCTACCAAAATTGTGGTTTTTTTCTTCATACATCAGCTTTTCTGGATAAGGAAGCAAAGTGAGGCAGAAGTTTTTGTGCTGAAACGAATGAGTCGGGTTGAAAGTTGTGTTGCAGGAAAAATGAGCTTTTGAGATTGGTGTTTGATAATGAGAAAAGTAATGCAAATTGTAAGTAATCAGCGTCAAGGCTAGAGGAGCGAGCGAAGCGTTGCGAAGATCGATGGCATCATAAGTAGATGTTGGAGATCGTGGCCAGGATGTTGCTCATTTGTCAGTAATGTTCAGAACATTTTCCTACCAACTCTTTTTGCTAACGTCTACAACGGTGGCGCGAGCAATCCCTTCTTTGCGCGAGCTACTCAAGAGGCTAGTGCAAGGTAGCCAATTTTCCTTGTTTAGCATGCGCATGGAAACTTAGAGCTGATCCTATGGGTTTCTTCTTGTAGGCCGAGAAGTATTCAGTTCAACAGATTATTTAACTTAGCGTTTCAAGTGTAAATTTTTTGTCGAGCGTTGCGAAAGTGCTTCGCAATTTCTGTTGAATAGACATCGAAGTACAGATCAGCCTTCAGCCAGGCGAAGTGCTTCATCTGAAGAAGTGAACAGTTGTTCAACATCTGTATATGCTTCTCTTTTTGACTCTCCTCATATTCATATTGCATATCATATTTTGACTCTCCTCATATGCCTTGCATCACATCTCGATGAGTATCGTGTTTTCTTTTTTCTGCTTTTGTTTCGACACTCAGAAATGGTAACAATATGAAATGCGACGAACCTCAAGAGTGAAGGAAAAATTTTCAGCCGACAGACGGCGCACTTTACGGGAGTCTCGCGCGAGCACTAATGACGAAATGAGTTTTGCATCCTTTGGTGGCTTTGAATGGAAGCTTACCAAACTGTGCAAAATTGTAAAGAATGTTGAAGTAGTTGTTGAACTGGGATGATCCGTTCGTCTCCTATCGACTAGAGCATTCTTCTTGTTGAAAATCCAGGCCTCATGAGTATCCGCAGTCGTAAATCTATTTGTCGTGAGGTGATTTCTAACATTTCTGTGATCAGCTCTTTTAGGCATGACCGTGAAATATCCTCCTTTCCATCATCAGCGACTGAAGTACGCGGATCTCTCGGGAAAGCTTGGTTCCTAAAGCATTAATTACGTCCTCTGTTCCTTCATTAGGTTTCCTTTCTTTTTAAATTACAGTCATACGTAAAGCGGGACAGTATCATTTAGTGTCGTCCGGGATCTAAATTCCCTATGCACATTCTTCGTAGTATTCACTCATTTTCTAGTAGCGTTTCTTTTCTCTTATTGTTTGGCAACGGCAAAAATGTTCAATCAATGAAACCAACTTGATGCATGCTTTCAACACCTGTTATTGGAAGCTTGTTGGAAGTTGTGTGCACCCTTTCACGAGATTGATGTTACCTTTGCTCTTTCTTGGAGGATTGTGACGTCTAAAATATGACCTATGCGAAATACGGACTGTCTACAGAGTAGTCATAAGTAACAATGTAGTTGCTAAATGCAAGCTAAAATAGGTGATTTGAGATTTGTGGTGCTTATTTATGGTGATTGCTTAAGATCCATTGATGAACAGAGATTGCTTTCCATGTTTTCCTCGACAGAGCACTTATTTTTGTAGATCATTAGATTGCTTTTGCAGCTGACTGACGAAGGAAAAGTGAAGGCAGAAGTAAAGAAATTATCGAAAGAAGTGGATAGTATGAGAGCGGCGATTTTACGTCTCCCAGTGCCTAGCATCAATGTTGCTGAACGGTATTGTTTTCCTGTGCCATCTGATCGCTTATATTAACAAGGGTTCGACACTTACGATTGACATTTCGCATAGGCTGTAGACGTCAGGTCACTTCAAATGGAAGCGTCATTAATGTCTTGAAAGCAATGAAATACTGACCTTAGTGAAAAATATATGTATATGTATATACATATACATAAATATATTTCCTTTCAAGGCAATGTCTAATATCGTTCTTCGCATCATTTACGCCAAATGGTGCGGGAATAGGAAAGGTCGAAAATATGGACAGGAATACCGCTGACACAATAGGAAATATCTCACAAAAAAATCCGCGCCGGTAAAACCTTGAACTGCAAGTTTACAGACATGATCAATTGGTCACCACCTCATTCTACCTTTGGAGACGGTGGAGCCTCATCTTCCTACGAGTGAGTTTCCTAGCTGTCGAAACAACAGTTTTCCGCTTGACCAGTGCAGAGGCAGTCCATCTTTTGAATTGGAACCCGCATCTCATATGTGTGACTCCTGTCCACGTTTTGCTCCCTCCCGCTGCATACTTGGCAGCCATCGCAAGCTAAATTATGCTACTGCTTAAACTTCATCTTTTTATCCGGAGATTCGCGACCATACCGTTAGATAGATTGCGGCCTCAGCCTCATCCCTGCTACTCTTTTAAAAGTTAGAGAGGACTGTACTGTTCACAACCACTACCATGTAGCAGTGACGACGATGAGACGTTAAGCGACAATCGCCGTCACTGAGGAATTGCGGTTGTAGCTAAAAACCCGCCACACCTGAAGAAATGCATTTCCTCTTCCGTCGTCTTAAGATGAACTGCCTGAAAGAAGTCCACAATGACCAAACGAATATTCTTGAAGGCGGCATCGTACGAATTTGTCACGGTTGCCAATTCACCATATTTCGCTGCATCTGCGTTCGTCAGACACCGCGATATTTCCTTCAGTGCTCCAACTGCTTCCGCTAAATTTCGATAATGAAACTATTCTGTCCCTCTGAGGGAGCTTTTTCTGTAGTCGACAGCCAGTATCCTCGCTAAAACGACTTATAGGGAAGATGCCCCCTATTGCTCGTCATTTTGCACCTACATATTTCAACAGTTGCTAATTTAGATCAGTCATGTAGCAAATATATTCAAGCAGAAAGCGAATGAGGAAAACGCAGAAATATCGACGATCAGATAGGTGGACGCTATGATCAATATCATTAAATAAGTCGCTTTTCTGAGATTCCAATGAAGTGAAGATTTGATTCCCTTCCCAGCCACAATTAATCTTTGTGGCTGTTTGCTGCGCTACGAGTGCAGAGGACATCCTGAAGATGGTACCTCCATCAGCGAATCTTTCCGTCTCCTTAATCGTCGATATAAGAAATCGACTTCCTCAACAGTTAGTTCACATGCTAAACATAAGAAGAAACCTATACTCAAAAAAGGAGAAGAAAGTGATAAACAATATCATCAAACAAATTTACAATTTGTCCTAATTGTGACCGAAGTATGGCCCTTTCTTCCTTGAACAAGACAAAGAGACCCCTCACTTTCGAGTATAACTGATAAACATCATTCGTAAAGTCAAATCCGCGCACTCTGATCCATCAAGGCAACGATTAATGACCCCCCTTTCTTAAAAATTTCACCATAAAATATAATAAAATAATTTCTGTCATCGATCAGAGTTAATTTGGATGGAGTTCTCGAGTGGGTCTACGTGGTAAGTAATGTTGAATACAGGATACGGCGTAGGCAATCAGCTTACCAAAGGCGAATGTGAGTGGGATATCGGTTTTTAGCATCAACTGAAACGAATTATATACAATAGAACCATCTTCATCCATGCAACCAAAATACATAAAAGTCGGATCACCGCTGCAAAAAAGACGAAAAAGCCCTAAACTGATATTTAGCCGCTTTCCACAGAAACACTTTTAGAGTAATATCATATTTACGAGAGTAAAATTGGGGTGCCTGAGATGGCTATGGCTATTGCCGTTTAAGTGGACAAACAATAACTGAGAAATCTCCCTAAGTCTTCGATAAAAACGCTTCCGGATGGATATCAGGAAGCGTTACATTTAGAAAGAATATGAAAGTGCAATTACAGCATAGTGGAACCGATGAAAGAACTCTCATATCATTGGCAAAAAGATGATAATGTGTTGGATATTCTGCGCCTCTAAACGAGTGCAAAAACGCACAAAACGATTTTATTTTTCTAGTAGGCAAGCACGAACCTCGATATCGGGGGAGGAAATTGTCCCATTCCCTCCACCATCCTATCTTCACCTTAGCTGTCGTTCTCAATTTTCTTCAAAGTAGAGGGATACTCTTGCCTTATTTAATTATTAGTTAAGGGTCAGCCTGAATCGAATGAAGGATAAATGCGACGACGCAATAAAAGACGATGCAGATGTGAACCCACAGACTTAATAAACTCTTCGGTAGCGCGATAATGGAGCACCGACTACTCAACAAACAATCCGCCAAGGACTAAGACACCGCCCCAATGAGGCGCAATTAAACTTTTTTTTATAATAGTTACTAAAACTGGATATTCGATAGTGGTAGAATAGTAAACAGTGAAAACTTTCTGATTATTTCCTGTGGAGCTGCACTGCGATGCACCCTGGAATGCATTTCGCAAATTGAGTAGCTCTCTACGAAACTCAGGATATGCTCGCTATCCAGGTAAGTACCTAAATTCATCATGAGATCCTTGACAGGTGGATCTGGGATTTATAAATGTAGGCGGTATTCAGCCGAGAAAAGTTGGATTAAAGGAAACATTATTCGATGGATATATCAGGCTCTCAATGTGCAATTACCCTTTCAGCTCCTCACGGAATATTCTCTAATCAAGGTGAGCACCAATACTATGTCTTTCATCTATCTCATCAAAAGAAATTTTCCCTGACTACGTAGAGAAAGCACCACTTGCCCTATGAAGCTGCAGCCCTAAGGGTAGTCTCGAATGGAGTAAACAGGTGTAAATCATACCTGCTCAAAAATTACTATTAATCACACCAAGGGGAGCTAGGTGGAGCTTCCCATAAGAAAACCATAGCAGTCATCTCTCTTAATAATAGCGCTGAATTTAATAATAACAATCAAACGAACCCTTGCATAATGATCGTTTAAAGTTCGTGCGACCACGATTCAACACAGGCCTATCCGGTGGTGACGGCACATTTGCAATTCTACGAGTACATAATCCCGTCCACTCTTAAATCATTTCTAGACCGACGACAAAGCATTGATCTGTTGATGACACCGGAAGCACACCTCTCCGGTTACAACGACACCTTGCCATTGTGTTCGGAAATAGCTTCCCTCCCCAACCGGGCAAATCCTGTTGGAGGTTGGACAATGTTAACCGTGCATATTTGATTGAGAGGGTCGAAAGGTTGGTGAATGCTGTTATGATAGGTGCTTAATAACGAGGTGAACAGTCTGCATACAATGCTCAGAAATGGAGCGATCATTGTCCAAGATACCGATCGCCGTAAACGACGCTACGTGATCATTTTGTCGATGTATTGCACTCTACCGTTCATCGTTTCTAGTGCACATGCCACAATGATTTTTAACGGTTCCACTGCTTTATGATGGCAATTGCGGACCTTCCACTCGTTGCGGTTATATAGTGAAGCCATCCATCACTGTCGTTGATGTGTTCGTTTCGGAGGGAAATAGAGAAGCGTAACGTGCTAAAAATCTGCTTTCCTCCATTGGCAAGCTAGCTATTCACTTCACCTGCGCTGGTCTACGAGGGAATTCCTCCTTTAAAGAAGACTCTTTGAGAGATTCGATCACTTAAACTAAGACTTTCTTCTCTTTTTTTTCTTAGTTTTCATTGATAACGTTTCGAAACTCTTTTGTCGAATGAACGATGGAAAGCAATACCACTCCTCTGTTTATTGGGTCTCCATTTGAATGAAGTCAAAAATGACGGTGAACCAGGCTTGATATATCTATCAATTAGTTTATCTTCGCAATAAATGAGGACTCGACTTCACTTTGTGCGGCGACGCACAGATGGTCACAACTGCGATCATGAGCATGGGAAAACCGTTGATTAATCATGTGTGGCAGGGTAATTAGCATGAGATGACGAAAAAAAAAGGATTCAAATTCCATGATAGGTTAACACGGTTCTTATCAGTAGCTATCAAGATATCAGCAGATGTGAAGAAAGTGCTTTGAGCATTTCATCGAGGAACAAGAGAAATCTTCGAGGATTTTATCCCAACAAAACTAGACAGCTTTAAGTCGAGAAAGTACGACAAATTCTACTCACCTCCCTTTTGCAAGGGAATTTCGGCATAAGTGCGCACCATTCAATAGAGACGGTAAGTTTGAACGAGATCATTTTACTTCAATACTGCAATAAACCTCTCTGTTCTGCACAATCCAACAGTGCACTGAATTAAATGACGAACTTCAACGTATGGATAAGGCGATATATGTAATCATGTGGAATTTGTTACACCAATAACAAAAAGGATCTTCAACGATGGTAAAATTTTAACCAAACGCCACAATGATATGGTTGAAATATACCCATATGCTGGGAGTTTTCCTTTAAAGTAATCGAGAAGAGGAAGCGGACCGTTCCGTTAGATTTTGCTTGGCTCTAGACTTTTGGTTCGTTCAACAGCGTTGAATGCACACAATAAATTCCACGAATGGACAAATCAGCATAACGCTTATTCACGTTAATATGGAACAGATATTCCAACAAAGAATGGGGAAAAAAACTCTACTTAACGAACAATTACAATATAAAACAACGGTTTCACGCCTTCACGGATCATGGATCCTTAGAAATAAAATCATAATTGTGAACAGAGAAACGAATGGGACGAGGAGCAACAAACGGCGCTTATCCTCTAGGGACCATCGACAACACGGACACAGGAGAAAACGTGACCGCGATAAAAGTCAAAGCTTTTCGGGAGAAAACTTCGTTTGAACCGGAATATTCGGCGAACAACGATAGGGACTGGGTGTTTCGGGAGTGTGTTCTCCACATATCGCTACCAAGATGACGCCTCTACCTTCAAGTGACCGAACGTGGATATCATTACCTGGCAGTGCGGCCCACCATCAGACTAGCAAATCGTCAAAGGAAAACAGGCAAAAAAGATTCACAAGGAAAGTCCAATTGGCTGAAGTTGCATAGGAGCATGTAGCTTCACAGCTTCATTTACGCCCATCAACCATACTTCCTTGCAAATCAAAAAGATCGAGGCAATCATAATTGGTTATTTCGCAGATAGGAACAGTGGTGAGCTTTGCGGGAAACAGTACAGGTGAAGCGTTTCTAGACCGTCTCCAGCAACAATATATCAGAACGGTTGGTGAGTTACTGTTATATGTATGTACTTTTAAGTGGAAATACAGTTACGAAACTATCAGTGGCGTCAATGCGGGCATATATACCATAAAGTACTGAGATAATGTGCCCGTCAACATAGTGACTTCACGGCACAGTCCTCTATTCATCCCATTTTTTTTCAAAGGCTCCATTTAGTTCTCAGTATGATGCAGTGCACGTAAGTTGCTTTTCCGCATGTTTTTCGTCCCCTACGGAACCAAAACAAATGTTGCTACTTCCACTTACTTATTTTCGCTCCCGCCATAATAATACGTGTGGCCCTTCCCGAGGATATTTGCACCTAATGCCGATTGGAATACTTCACCTTAAGAACTCTGAGAACTATTCCCCAAGACTTGTTTGCTTGATGGAGGATCAGTGAGAGAGGATAAGACCTGTACTTCTTCCTCATTGCCACTTATCGTGTGATGAAATGAAAATTAAGAAAACAATAAGAAATGATGAATGCATGATGCATAATTTTCGACGCAAAAAACTCCTTCTGGAGTACTGTATCGCCACGCCACTGCATCGGTGACGACACCGACAGTTTTGATGATTCCACCACTGAGGAAGACAAATACAGATGCTCCATATTTTTCAAATGACTCTTGGAATAACTCTTGGAATGCCCTCCAAGATGTCGCAACTGGACAAGTGGTGGGCACTGCATGAGTTCTTTTCGACCTGTTTCTTGCTCTCTTGCGTATCTTCCAAGAGCAGAAACTCACCGTTTGAATCATCTTCATTTTGAAAAAAGGGCATTTCCGCTGGAATGTCAACCAGTGCTCTCACCAGAAGACCCCAGCACCATTCGATGCATATACATTATGCAATACGCTCTAAATTCCATAAAACATCGTCCATGTATAACTGTTTGATAAAAAATGGAGCATATTAATGTGGCGCCACACCTTACCTGCACTCTAACATTGAGAACAATGAAAGCACAAAAAAAATTTATTTCTCACTGGTCACAAACGGTGGTGAAAGACAGTAAAACGAAAGACATGAGCCGGCCGCGTCTAGTGCAATCATCATGGACAGCTATCGCACCGGCAATGAAGAATTTAAAAACACTAGAGCAAAAAAAAAAACATACAACCCACAATTTATAAACAAAAGTGAACGAGCCGGCCGCATCCACCGTAATCATCATGGACAGCTATCGAACCGGCAATGAAGAATTTGAAAACACCTGGGCAAAAAAACATACAACCCACAATTTATAAACAAAAATGAACGGGCCGACCGCATCTAGCATATCTCCATTCAGTATTCTTCATATTCATCTTGGTCCTCCGACGAATCCATGACCACCTGCAACTGCGATTTGCATAGCATATGATCCATGATACACAGAACTCCCCTCTCAGTGAAGAATTCTCTCCTGCATTAATGACACCCTAAAGTAGTAACTCAAAATTTAACAATTGGAAATACTCTTCCACATTACCATCCCCCATAACATCTTCACACAGCAGTCCAAATGCCACTCTCATGGCCGATCTTGAACCTGCAAGTGGCGTGCTCTTTGCTGTATTTCCACTAATCTCGTACGGACTTGTTGTTGCGGCCACTCTACTACGCTTCAGAAGGTAGCGCCATAACGACATCACTTTCACGTTAGCCGGTTCTTTCCTAATCAAGTCGCAACGTTAACGAGCTTTCAACGCACCCACTAATGTCCGCTGATAGGAATGAGCTAACAATGCTACTGCTCACTGCAAACACTAACATCTTAATAATCCTTCTTGAGGGCAGCTAGGACCTCCCTAGCTTCTGCGAACTTTCCCTCCTCCATACCTTTGCCGACGTACCAATGCACGAACGCCCTCTTTGCGAACATCAAATCGAGGTTAAGGTTCAGTCTCCCCCACGCTTCTGAAATCGCCGTCGTGTTGGCTAGCATACACGCCGTCTTCGTTACCTTAGCCAGGTCTCCTTCAGGCACAACGGTCGGTGGCTGGCAATTGATACCAACCTAAATTGCCATTCTTAGCAAGCGTATAATTTCTTTTAAAACATAAATGCTTTGCGTATATGCGCCCTTCCCACGTCTGCTCGGTAAACGAGCACTCACTATACACCATAATCCTACTATATATGAGAGGCAAAAAGTCAAGCGGAATAATGTGAAAGCGATGTAAGCTTAAAACCGGTTGGGCACCAATCAACGAATTGGATCGTGCGCTTAGCCTTCATCATTCCAATGGAAGCGTTCACATCCTTAGGCACAATATCACATCTATAGAGTAGACACACTGCCATGTACTTGCCCTGACGATGATAACACTAAAACATTCGTAGATTAAATTCAAAACGCCCATAAATCACTTTCAACCTTCAACAGATTTTATGATGGGACGCAATTCCAACAGAAACACATTTCCGAGAGAACCAACTTGCCATAGGTGCGTAGACACACAGTGGCAAGTGTTTACGCATGCGCAGACCAGAGCAAACTCGGTGGCATATTTTCATGTCACTGCTCCTCACCCTCATCAAATACACACAACTAAAAGACACGGACCTACAAATGTGGTCTTTGGCATCAGAGCAAATGATATGCGCCTGACCTCAACCCTGGACAAGTTCAATAAACCCTACCTCGACCATTTGATTGACGGTCTCGAAGCAAGCGTTCGTAATGTCGTTGACGGAAAATGCCTCGTAATAAGCTCTCTCTGCAGATACAAACGGCGCGTACGCGACGAGGGGAAAATGAATGCGCGGATAAGGGACCAAGTTCGTCTGGAATTCAGCTAGGTCCACGTTTAACGGCCCGTTGAAACGCAATGGGGCCGTGCCTGACGAAATTACCTGCAAAACGGCAAATTATTATACCATTGTCAGTGCCTTCCACATATGAACACCATCTGCCTGCCAGAAAAGCGTCGGCAAATCACCGTACCCCTTATTCTGGAAAAAGAGTTCAAAAGCAAACCCTGCGGGAGCCTGATTCCACGCATTACACGTGCAAAATAACGATGAATTTTAGACCTGCGCGATGAGTCGATTGAGGTTGGTATAGGAGGGGCTCTCGATGTCAAGGTTTCTTCTAGAGACGTCGTAGATTGCTTCATTGTCGAAAATAAATGAACAATCTGAGTAGTCAATGATTATGTGCGTCGTCAGAACGGAGTTGTATGGTTCAACAACGGCAGAACACATTCGAGGAGCTGGATAGATCGAGAATTCCAATTTGGTCTTCTTGACATATTCCGCCGATAAGCGCTCCACCAATAACGAGGTGAATCCAGAACCCGTGCCACCACCAAACGTGCGGAAAACCAAGAAACCTGAATTAATGTGCCTGAAGAACAAGGACATCCATGCACAGAGGACTTTTAATCATCTGCTGCACATGGGCTTTAGCAAAATCCCTTTAGCGCTTTTCCGATAGTCATAATTGGGCATAAATCTATAGTTAACGGTGACGGTAACCCCTTTATGACCGTAATCAATCCCGTCAAACACGCTCTTCTCCATAAAGGTGGACAATGATGTTTGCATCAGACACTGCTATTCCTTCCCCCCCCCCCCAAACACCCCACACAATTACCCCCCCCCCCCCCCCCCCAAAAAAAAGATGTATTATTCTGATTCTATCTCCGCACACGTCTCCCCATACTGCTTTTTCCCTCCGCATAAGCAAACATAAATAAAGGATTAAAGGCGTAATATTGCCTTCATTGTTCGAGCTGCCTGATTTTCTAAGTGGCACTTCTTGAAACGCATTACTCAAAAACACCCGACAATGGGCTAGCAAGCGTTATGCGAAGGTATGTACAACTAGCAATTAGTCTAAAGCAAGCTTGACGCAACATCTACCTCGATTCAACAGCAGCGAAAATGAAAGTGAATAGTAAACGCACCGTTTATACTGCTGTCTATTAGCTGCACTTCTCTATCGACTATGACTACAACCAGTCTATATTTACCTCTGCAGATTTTCTTTGCTCGGCCTTTCTGTCCAGTCCCTGCGCATCCTGACCATGGTGTTTTTTGACTTCAGTAACTTATGTGAATGAAGCTCTCCACACATCAATCTCATTATTCCAGCACGATCTAGTGCGTTATATAAAATCTCTGACGCCTTACTCTTTACATCAATTCCTACTTCAGAACCCTTTGCCCCGGCTATGCCTCGAACATGGTAACTGGCAATCGCTCACTTTCAATAAAATAGATTGTTTGCTATGAGAAAGTTTCAGGAGTGATGAGCATGAAAGTGAAGAACGAACCTTGTAATCTGGAGCACCTCTCAGCCAAGCGTCGGATTCTATCCTCCACGTGGTCAATAATCTGTCTGCCGACTGCGTAGTGACCGCGAGCATAGTTATTCGCCGCATCTTCCTTACCGGTCACCATCTGCTCTGGATGGAAAAGCTGCCTATAGGCTCCGATACGGATCTCATCTAGAATAAAATATGAATGCATTGACTCAACAATTTACCGTATCCGGAAAATGCACGCACTGCTGTGAACTTCGTCACCATATCTGACCTCTCATGTTCCCATCACAACAAGCCAGTCGACACCCAAAACCATGAGAAAAATTCATTACTGCAAAACATTACCTTCATGTAATTAAATCGGACACGATATCCCTGCAGAGGCCCATCCGCCGATATGAAAATACAAAAATATTTTAGTGAAAAATACTTCGATAAAAATATTAAAGCGTTTGGTTGAACTTTCGAACTGCAAAGTATAATCACTTTTAAGTGAGAACTGCAACGAAAATTACCTAAGTGCAGGAGGATGAGAAGGGCTATTTCCGAAAGACTTACCAATAACCGTGGCCTCAAGGTCAATCATGACGGCTCGAGCAACATAGCGCCCGGTATGCGCCTCAGAGAAGAATGCTGAAAACGAGCCTTCGACCTCATCTTGCTTTTTTGAAGCCATGCGTCCATTCGGCTCAATACCATGCTCCACACCAAACAGCTCACAACAAGCGTTTCTTATCTGCACTCCTGCCTGACTGATGTGCAGTGAGATGACTTCACGCTGCAACTGCTTGCGAAATTATTACAGATGAGAAGGAATTACCAACGGTATCTGATATAATAACCAATTCATGGGACAACGACCCAGTAACAGAACAATCATTGGCTGGAAGCGGATATCCCCTGTCTGCATGTTTTATCCAACGTCAGAATGCCTTCAAATTACATGCAAAGTTGCATAAAGAGGCATGACTAAACGCGGCTTGTCCTCTATTATATGACTGGAAGCAACAGGGACAAAACTGAGTCCAGGTACAATCTTGCTCTCGACTGGAATGAGACCTCGGAGATGAGGCACTAAATATGGCGAACATATAAACCACTGTCAGACTATTATAATTTGAACACAGAATATAGGACTGATGCCAGAGATTCTTGAACAAAATTTAGCTCATCAAAAGAACTAGGACGTACCATATTGAGAACTGACAAGCGATGCGAACGCAGAGTAGAAAGTGGAACTGAAATAGATGGACGTGAAAGAAAAGAGAACATGATACAAGAAAGAAAGTTAGTGAGCGATAAGCGTCGTCGCAAAAGCTATCGAACGCGAAGGGTGCGTACACAGGTGGCGAGTGTTCACAACATTGAGACGATAGTGCAAGAAGTAAGCAGCAAAACGGCCATCTGCACACTCTTGAAAAGCGAGCCGCAACGAATCGCTGCTACCGCTAGAACGGTTAGAAATGTTCGATGTACCATCGAGGAAATTTTGACAACGAAAAAATGGGAAGAAGTAACCTGCAAAAGAATCGAAGCAAATCGTGGTTCTCAGGTTGACAACAAAGACCGCGCAATGAACCAGCATCAGCTCCCCTAACGGTCGTGCACCATCCCACGACCAACACAACGAAGACACTACCAAAGGCGGCAACGGTTGGTAGTCACGTCGTTTTGAAAATGCGTCGCGCGTATAGAATTGCTCTGCTCGCCACACCCAACGATAGGTGCGCGACAGTCAAAAAACGGCGCGCGCAAAATGCGTTGGGCGTCTATCGCCTGCGATATAATTTTAGTGGATCATAGTGCAACTACTATAACGTTTACGTAGATTTCTCGAAAGCGATATAAATTGCTGTGGGGGAGGAGGGGGGGGGGGGGGGTAGAGGAAAAGGAAATAATTTTTTTTTAGATAGCCGCATTTTACACTGAATTTGAGAAGCAAAAAATAATTTTTTTCCATACGAAGTAAAATAAAACTTGTGAGGTATATTGGACTCGTCGTGAATTTGACCACTGATCTTCCGTACACTTAGTAACTCTATACGGTCTCAAACGATTGGGAATAATGTGAGGTTTTTTATCCATTATCCTGAAGAAATCCACTTTAGTGAAATAGTTTGAAATATATCCGTTATCCTGAGGAAATCCACTTTCGTGGAATAGTTTGAATGGTTTTTTTATGTCTTATTCTTTAATGATAATTTCACGAAATTTTCTGAACTCGTCGCTTTCTGAGTGATCGTTGACAGAATTTTAGGTAAATGGCTATATCGTTGTTGAAATTACGGCATCAAACAACTCAGATTCCCTACGGTTATTTCTTGTTCACGATCAAGTTGTTTTTTTTTTAACTGGAACAGCTAGCTCATTGTTGTTTTCTTTATTGATTTAATTATAGTTACAGGAGGGCGGGGTGGAGGGGGGGGAGGACGGGAATTGGACGAATCTTTTCACATTCGAAGACGATTGAAAGAAATAGTGGAGAGCAGTTCGCTAAGTAGCAATAGAATTAATTACGTCGGTTTACACTGTTTACTCCCCAAATGGAATTCTTCCCTGCAAAGCTATATTTCTTGTACTGGCCTACTTTGCTTGATGCTCGTTGACTGATAGGGCTCCGTGGATGTTGGAGTTTTGTCTCAGCGCTGGGGATTAGGGAGGAGGAGGGGGTTGGGAAGGAGAGAGGTCACAGGGGAGAGTTCTTTACTTATAAGAATCCAGTAATGTTCAGCTAGGACAATTCTTTCGTAAACGGCATAGAGGAGGGAAGAGGATATGTGGTGGAATTCATATGAAAGAATAAAAATGTATACAATTTTGTATAAATGTTGAAAACAAATTAGAGTAGGAAACACTGCGAATTTGTTGTACATTTTAAGAAAGTAATTTTTTTTGTTTTAGCTGAGGCGTTATTTCGAAGAGAGAAGAACTGCATGCGATAAGCACAGTTGAAATCTAAGGGTATACATGTTTAGCGTGAATAATGGGCGAGTTTTATGAATTGAACTGAATTTTATGCTATCCATTTTATCCATTATTAGAGACCGGAGATGGAATTGTTATAAAAATATTTGATCAGTTAGTAGAGCGAGGTCAGTGTGCCTGATAACGCGTTTGAACTGCGGGCAGAAGCATAGACAGTATACACATATAGGCCGTAAAAACTACGGTTCCCGTTCATTCCACCATTCTCTCATGAATTGAAGTTTTTTCGGGTATTCGAATTTTATTCTACATCTTTCAATGTGCACTCCATCGTCAGCACTATAATAAATAATCTCATATTTCCATATTCTATGTTAAATTGTACTCAAATTTGATAAACATAACCGGAAATGAATACACATTAATACTTCAGCTGCACATAGGAAGCAATAGAAGAAACAACCGAGGTGAAGTTTTCCGCTTTTGTTGTTTACGAGAAGGCTGATGAGTTAAGAGGCTGATGAGTTAAAAAATCGTCAACACAAATTTCCTCGTTGAAGTCGGAAGTACTGGAATGCAAATTCCAATTGATTCAACGATCATATTAATTTATGATCCAATTCAGGAACTGCGCTGAGGCTTCGAAATTTTTGAGTAATCGGAAAGGATACTAAAGAGCATTAAAAAATTAACGATGAAAACAAAGAATTGCATTATAGAAACGGAAAAGTAAAAAAGAAATTTCCACAATCGCACTTCAATTTCAAAGATTCTCGTTGCAGGCAGATTCGACATCCCTGATTGCGGCGGGTGAACGATTCCATTAAATCTTTGTAGGTGATGGAATATCGTCGGAAAGCGTGGAAGCAAAGCGGGGGTGGTCTCACTGCATTTCGATTTTTGTATGAGGGGACGGTAGTGGTGCTTTGCCTATGTTATTTGAGCAAGTTTTATGGTGGTTTCTCAATCAGTGTATTCGGGGAATATACCAGCTATCAGGAATTTATATCTTCAGTGAAAACGAAGGAAAGGTTCTCTGGTTGCTGAAGAGCGCTTTCACAATCGTCACTGTGTCTCACATAGATTATGGAGCTATTGCGGTTAAGTTGTGTCTCTTAGAGTATATGTTGAAAATGTCATCATTTCAAATCGCTGATCAAAAGAGCAATGCTCACATCGACTTGTTTGCTGTTATTTCCGTTTTCAATAGCATCTTATTGAAGGCATAATTATGCCGAAATTTTCTCATCGCTCGCATCTTCGGCACAAACAAAATTTTCCGCGAGAATTCAAGGTGCCGCACATCTC
>CM075173.1:162538599-162543599 GCA_037576465.1 Parascaris univalens
CCTCCTCTGTGAATTTTACAGCTTTCACTTCCTCTTTGAATTTGGGACTTTCGCTCCTCTCTGAATTGGGACTTTCGCCTCCTCTGTGAATTTAGATCTTCGCCTCCTCTGTGAATTCTAGAGCTTCGCCTCCTCTGTGATTTTTAGACTTTCGCTCCTCTGTGAATTTTACAGCTTGCCCTCTCTGTGAAGTTTTACAGCTTCACCTCTCTGTGAATTCTAGAGCTTCACTCCTCTGCGAATTCTAGAGCTTCACCTCCTTTGCGAATTTGAGATCTCGCCTTCTCTGTGAATTTGAGAGCTTCGCTCCTCTGTGAATATGAGAGCTTCACCTGCTCTGCGAATTTTAGAGCTTCACCTCATCTGTGAGTTCTAGAGCTTCACCTTCCTATGTCATTTTTAGACTTTCGCCTCCTCTGTGAATTCTAAAGCTTCACCTCCTCTGTGAATTTTGCAGCTTCACCTCCTCTGTGGAATTCTAGAGCTTCACTCCTCTGTGATTTTTAGACTTCGCCTCCCCTGTGAATTCTAGAGCTTCACCTCTCTGTGAATTAGGGTCTTTCGCCTCCTCTGTGAACTTGAGATTCTTCGCCTCCTCTGTGAATCTTAGAGTTTCTCCTCCTCTGCGAATTCTAGAGCTTCATCCTCTGTGAATTCAAGAGCTTCACCCCCTCTGTGATTTTTAGACTTTCGCCTCCTCTCTGAATTTTACAGCTTCATCTCCTTTGTGAATTCTAGAGCTTCACCTCCTCTGTGAATTTTACAGCTTCACCTCCTCTGTGAATTCCAGAGCTTCACCTCCTCTGTGATTTTAGACTTTCGATTCCTCTCTGAATTTACGCTTCATCTCTTGTGAATTCTAGAGCTTCACCTCCTCTGTGATTTTTTGACTTTCGCTTCCTCTGTGAATTTTGCAGCTTCACCTCCTCTGTGATTTTTAGGCTTTCGCCTCCACTGTGAATTCTAGAGCTTCATCCTCCTCTGTGAATTTTACAGCTTCACCTCCTATGAGAATTCTAGAGCTTCACCTCCTCTGTGAATTTGGACTTTCGCCTCCTCTGTGAATTTGAGAGCTTCGCCCCTCTATGAATTTGAGAGCTTCGCCCCTCTGTGAATTTGAGATCTTCGCCTCCTCTGTGAATCTTGAGTTTCTCCTCCTCTGCGAATTCTAGAGCTTCACCTCCTCCAGAATTTTACAGCTTCACCTCTTCTGTGAATTCTAGAGCTTCACCTCCTCTGTGATTTTAGACTTCGCCTCCTCTGTGAATATGAGAGCTTCACCTGCTCTGCGATTTTAGAGCTTTCCTCATCTGTGAATTTCTAGAGCTTCACCTCCTCTGTAAATTTGGGACTTCGCCTCCTCTGTGAATCTTAGAGTTTCCTCCTCTGCGAATTCTAGAGCTTCACCTCCTCCATGAATTTTACAGCTTCACCTCTCTGTGAATTCTAGAGCTTCACATCCTCTGTGAATTTGGGACTTTCGCCTCCTCTGTGAATTTGAGAGCTTCACCTGCTCTGCGAATTTTAGAGCTTCACCTATTCTGTGAATTTAGAGACTTTCACCTCCTCTGTGAATTCTAGAGCTTCACCCTCTCTGTGAATTTGGGACTTTCGCCTCCTCTGTGAATTTGGATTTTCGCCTCCTCTGTGAATTTGAGATCTTCGCCTCCTCTGTGAATCTTAGAGTTTCTAATCCTCTGCGAATTCTAGAGCTTCACCTCCTCTGTGAATTAAGAGCTTCACCTCCTCTGTGAAATTAGAGCTTCACCTCCTCTGTGAATTTCTAGAGCTTCACCTCCTCTGTGAATTTTACAGCTTCACCTCCTCTGTGAATTCTAGAGCTTCACCTCGTCTGTGATTTGGGACTTTCGCCTCCTCTGTGAATTTTGGAGCTTCACCTCCTCTGTGAATTCTAGAGCTTCACCTCCTCTGTGAATTGAGAGCTTCACCTCCTCTGTGAATTTTACAGCTTCACCTCCTCTTTGAATTTGGGACTTTCGCCTCCTTCTGAATTTTAGACTTTCGCCTCCTCTGTGAATTTGAGCTTCGCCTCCTCTGTGAATTTTACAGCTTCACCTCGTCTCTGAACTTACAGCTTCACCTCCTCTGTGAATTCTAGAGCTTCGCCTCCTCTGTGAATTTTTAGACTTTCGCTTCCTCTGTGAACTTTACAGCTTCACCTCCTCTGTGAATTTGAGAACTTCGCCTCTCTGTGAATTTGAGCTTCACCTCCTCTGTGAATTTGAGATCTTTAGCCCCCTCTGTGAATTTGAGAGCTTCACCTCCTCTGTGAATTCAAGAGCTTCACCTCCTCTGTGATTTTACAGCTTCACTCCTCTTTGAATTTGGGACTTTCGCCTCCTCTCTGAATTTGGGACTTTCGCCTCCTCTCTGAATTTGTGACTTCGCATCCTCTGTGAATTCTGAGCTTCACCTCGTCTGTGAATTTTACAGCTTCACCTCCTCTCTGAATTCTAGAGCTTCACATCCTCTGTGAATTTGGGACTTTCGCCTCCTCTGTGAATATGAGAGCTTCACTCCTCTGTGCGAATTTTAGAGCTTCACCTCCTCTGTGAATTCTAGAGCTTCACCTCCTCTGTGAATTTGGGACTTTCACCTCCTCTGTGAATTCTGAGCTTCACCTCCTCTGTGAATTTGAGACTTTCGCCTCCTCTGTGAATTTGAGATCTTCGCCTGCTCTGTGAATCTTAGAGCTTCTAATCCTCTGTGAATTCTAGAGCTTCACCTCCTCTGTGAAATTTAGAGCTTCACCTCCTCTGTGAATTTTAGAGCTTCACCTCCTCTGTGAATTCTAGAGCTTCACCTCCTCTGTGAATTTGGGACTTTCGCCTCCTCTGTGAATTTTAGAGCTTCACCTCCTCTGTGAATTCTAGAGCTTCGCCTCCTCTGTGATTTTTAGACTTTCGCCTCCTCTGTGAATTTTACAGCTTCATCTCCTTTGTGAATTTTAGAGCTTCCCTCCTCTGTGATTTTTTAGACTTCGCTCCTCTGTGAATTTTTACAGCTTGACCTCCTCTGTGAATTCTAGAGCTTCACTTCTATGTATTTTTATACTTTCACCTCCTCTGTGAATTCTAGAGCTTCACCTCCTCTGTGAATTTGGGACTTTCGCCTCCTCTGTGAATTTTAGAGCTTCACCTCCTCTGTGAATTTTGCAGCTTCACCTCATCTGTGAATTCTAGAGCTTCACTTCCTATGTCATTTTTAGACTTTCGCCTCCTCTGTGAATTCTAGAGGTTCACCTCCTCTCTGAATTTGCAGCTTCATTCCTCTGTGAATTCTAGAGCTTCACCTCTCTGTGAATTTGGGACTTTCGCCTCCTCTGCGAATTTTAGAGCTTCACCTCCTCTGTGAATTTGACAGCTTCGCCTCCTCTGTGAATTTTGCAGCTTCGCCCCTCTGTGAATTTAGAGCTTCCTCCTCTGTGAATAGAGAGCTTCACCTCCTCTGTGAATTTTAGAGCTTCACCTCCTTTGTGAATTTGAGATCTTCGCCTCCTCTGTGAATTTGAGAGCTTCGCCTCCTCTGTGAATTTGAGAGCTTCGCCTCCTCTGTGAATTTAGAGCTTCGCCCCCTCTGTGATTTGGGACTTTCGCCCCCTCTGTGAATCTTATAGTTTCTCCTCCTCTGTGAATTCAAGAGCTTCACCTCCTCTATGAATTTTACAGCTTCACCTCCTCTGTGAATTCTAGAGCTTCACCTCCTCTGTGATTTTTAAACTTTCGCCTCCTCTGTGAATCTTGAGTTTCTTCTCCTCTGTGAATTCTAGAGCTTCTCCCCCTCTTGAATTTGGGACTTTCGCCTCCTCTGTGAATTTGAGATCTTCGCCTCCTCTGTGAATTTGAAAGCTTCGCCTCCTCTGTGAATTTCAGAGATTCACCTCCTCTGTGAATTTCTAGAGCTTCACCTCCTCTGTGATTTTAGACTTTCGCCTGCTCTGTGAGTTATAGCTTCACCTCCTCTGTGAATTTTAAGCTTCACCTCCTCTGTGAATTCACAGCTTCACCTCCTCGTGAATTCTAGACCTTCACTCCTCCGTGAATTTGGGACTTTCGCCTCCTCTGTGAATTTGAGAGCTTCGCCTCCTCTGTGAATTTGAGAGCTTCGCCTCCTCTGTGAATTCTAAAGCTTCACCTCCTCTGTGAATTTTACAGCTTCACCTCCTCTGTGAATTGTACAGCTTCACCTCCTCTGTGAATTCTAGAGCTTCACCTCCTCTCTGTGATTTTCAGGCTTTCGCCTCCTCTGTGAATTCTAGAGCTTCACCTCCTCTGTGAATTTGGACTTTCGCCTCCTCTGTGAATTTTAGAGCTTCACCTCCTCTGTGAATTTTAGAGCTTCACCTCCTCTGTGAATTCTAGAGCTTCACCTCCTCTGTGATTTTAGACTTTCGCCTCCTCTGTGAATTTTAGAGCTTCACCTGCTCTGTGAATTCTAGAGCTTCACCTCCTTAGTGATTTTTAGACTTTCGCCTCCTCTGTGAATTCTACAGCTTCACCTCCTCTCTGAATTTTACAGCTTCACCTCCTCTGTGAATTCTAGAGCTTCACCTCCTCTGTGATTTTTAGACTTTCGCTTCCTCTGTGAATTTTACAGCTTCACCTCCTCTGTGAATTCTATAGCTTCACCTCCTCTGTGATTTTTAGAGCTTCACCTCCTCTGTGAATCTTAGACTTCACCTCCTCTGTGAATTTGAGATCTTCGCCTTCTCTGTGAATTTGAGAGCTTCGCCCCTCTATGAATTTGAGAGCTTCACCTCCTCTGTGAATTTTAGAGCTTCACCTCCTCTGTGAATTCTAGAGCTTCACCTCCTCTGTGATTTTTAGACTTTCGCCTCCACTGTGAATTCTAGAGCTTCACCTCCTCTGTGAATTTAGAGCTTCACCTCCTCTGTGAATTGGGACTTCGCCTCCTCTGTGAATTTGAGAGCTTCGCCCCCTCACGCAAGACACACGCACGCACGCAACACACGCACGCAA